>JBBPBQ010000002.1:5156589-5218743 GCA_037974755.1 Cicer yamashitae
AAAAAAAAAAAAAAAAAAAAAAAAAAAAAAGCTGAAAAACACATTAATAATTTGATCGAGGGCAAATTGTTGAAAGTAGAAGAAATAACAGTGTAAAAGGGTTTCACTTGGAATTCGTATGGTTGCTCGTTGGGGCCAACGGTAGATGAGATCCAAATCACATGTCATCCCTTCCCTACCACACTCCATAGCTGATAATACATCTGTTATGCTTAAACGACTTTGAAATCCCAAAATTATTACCACGGGTTTTCGGTTAGGGTTAGGGTTACGAATTCACTCTTCCGGCCATGTACAGCGATGGTGAAACTCATGATGCTCCCCAGAGCCAGAGGAAAATCCCCCCTGCATCCTCCATGTTGTGGGTCCGCAACCTTCGCCGCTTCATCGGATCCGGTGCCGGTCTCGGATCCGAAGCTTTGATGGGTTCGTATCGTATTCCATTCATTTCTCTCTTTCAATTGCGTTCTCCTCATTTTTAATAAAACCTTAATCAATTCAATTTGAGTTTCTTTTGAAACGTTCTACTCCATAACATGTATTATTGTTTATTTCTATTTAATTTTTGTTTTGTTTATTTAGTTACTTAATTCTTGCAAATGTTTGATTGATTTGCTTCAAGAGTACTTGTAGTACTAGGAAAATTCATTGATGCCATGCTATTGCCATATGTTACTCTGTCTCAAACCCTAGCAACGCCCAAATCTGTTTATTAATTAATTAATTTTACTTCACTTTGCAGAGCTTGAAACAAAAAGAATTTTGCTTGACATTTTTAAAGAAAAGCAGAAGAGAAGCGCTGAAGCTGGTGCAATTCCCAGTTTCTACAAGAAGGCATGTTAAATCATTACTTGCTCACGCTGGTTCTAGAATATTATTATTTTGCGCACGTATCATAGTGGTTTCATTTAATCGTTTCCTATACCCTATTTTCTGAACCTTTTGTTCATTGACATACAGTTTTGTTATTTCTTATGGTATGTTTCTTCATTAGAATTGGCAATGGTTAACTCATGATGACATATTAAATACTCACAAGACTTTGGTATCTATAAAAATTGTTTATTGTATTCTTTTGAAGGATGTGAACCTTTATGTGGCCTTTGTATTTCTTCTTACAGTATTTCTGTATGAATAAACTAATCAGTTTAATTTAAGTATTTTCTGTCATCTTTCTATTCCCTTCTAAATGTAACAATGTGCAGATTGACAAATTTATCAACGAATCTGAAGCTGAGTTTAAAACTAAACTGTCATATAGTTTTACCCTAACATATAGAGCAGGCCCTTACAAGTTACATGTTATATCTTTTTATATAAGTCATTTTGTCTTTTGTTACATATTATATAGGATAGTTTATATATGTTTGAAGTTTAGGATTTGATTTCTTTGGCATTTATGTAAGAGTTATCTGTCTGCAATTCAAATATTGAAACCACTTATCTTCATCTAGAAACCTGAAGAGGGATCAATCAGTCACAGAGTCCAGAGATTGGCGAAGTATCGATTTTTGAAGGTATTATTTCTGGTTTACCTCTTTGTTGGTTATATCTGCTTAAACAGTGGATAATTTTTCTCAACTGGTGCATATCCTCATATCTGGTTCATTTAACAGAAACAATCAGATCTTTTGCTGAATGCTGATGATTTGGATGCAATGTGGGTGTGCTTAAGAGAAAACTGTGTGATTGATGATGCTACTGGTGCAGAAAAGGTCTGTCACTATCACCACGTGTTTGCTTCTTCTTAAAAAAATATGAACACCTGAACTCTTGCATTCATGCAAGCATTATGGGCTGCTACATCACATCCTCAATTTCAATCCACATCCATGCTTCTAGAATGATAATTCCTCTAATCGGTGTTAGATCCTTGTATACTTTTCAAGATCAGGGGCTCAATCTATTTCACAAGACATATTTGACATGTGCTCTATTTATCCTTTAATTGGAGTTTGGTGTGTGTTCTTTTATGGATTTTTGCTGAGACAATCTTATTTGTTTCAGAACAATGATGGAAACATACTCCTTCTTCAAGGATGCTTATTTTGTCTACCAAGATAAAATATTTCCTGTTAAAAGTTGTATTGTTCATCTAATTGAAAATGCAACTTTGCTAAGATTTCCACCTTGTTGATCTCAAAATTTACTTCAATTTTGTTTCTAATTGATAATTTCTTTTTTTTTTTTTAATAAAAAAAATTGATAACTTCTTTTCTTGAATTGTTACTCGGCTTCTTTTTCTTTGTACTCTAACTCTATTTTCAATGCAGTCCTTATGTATACTTCAATTATTATCTTGCAGATGAATTATGAAGATTTTTGCCACATTGCCTCTGTATGTACAGAACAAATAGGTCCTAAATGCCGACGATTCTTTAGTCCTTCTAACTTTATGAAGTTTGAGAAAGATGAGCAGGGAAGGATTGCCATTCTACCATTTTACCTTTACGTGATGCGTACGGTAGGTCACCTCCAACTTCTTCTATTTTAGCATCTTTTCTGTTTAATTCTCATGGATACTTTATATATGTGTCTCTGTGGTTTATTTCTTCATTAAAATTTATTTTCTTGTTTATTCTTACCTTGAACTTGATGAATCTATAAAATGTTATGAAACATACCTAATGAATATGGATGTACAGGTTTCACTTACACAGGCAAGAATTGATATGAGTGAGCTTGATGAGGATTCTGATGGCTTCCTTCAGCCACATGTATGGGTTCTTATCTCTGTTGGGCCTCCAATTGTTTAAAATTGAATTGAACTATTTGTTAGGTTTCTCTTTCATTTAAATTATTTACTATTTGTTATGCATATTTATAGAAATTAGTTGCTCTTGTAAACACTATTTTCCCTGCATAGCAGCAACATTTCATCTTGCAAACAACCAACTATCTGCATGGATTGGTATCTCTTGTTCCACGTCTTATTATCTAATCTCTGTTTAACCTTTATTGTCAACTATCTTATTGTGAACTTATGATTATTTAACCTTCGTTTTATTAACATGCATATAGTTCTTATGCACTGAGAGTGAATGCCTTTTTGGGCCCTTTGAACTTGAGAAACCTAATCTTTGAGGTGGTTTATTTGTCGTGCTTTGAAGCTGAGAATCCAATTGCAATTGCACAGTTTCTTGGATAAAAAGATTAGGTTAACCTGACATGTTATCGATTTGCTTTTCAGGAAATGGAGGCCTATATACGAGGTCTTATACCCAACTTGGCACAATTACGTGATATGCCAGGCGCCTTTGTTCAAATGTATTGTCGTATTGCTGCACACAAATTCTTCTTCTTTTGTGATCCTCATAGACGAGGTTTGCATGACTGATATCTTTTATATGCTAGCGTAGGTGCTGTTTTATGGTCATATTATTTTTTATTTGATTTTATCATTGCTTCAAAATATATTTTATTAAATTCAAAATGATTAAATAAAAATTTAAAATAATCCAAATTGCATCTTTCCAAGAAGAAACCATGTTCTCTATTTTTTTTTAAAGATGAGAATTGCGGACAATTTACATAAAATTCCATTTTTCAATGTTTTCATGGTAGTTCCTTACTTATTTGTTATTCCTGGGACAACTTTTAATTGTAATTGACAGCAGCAGTGGTACTTGCATATTACTAATTAGTTTCTTAAAATGTTACAAGTCATGAAGGGCTTGCATCTAAAGGATATAAACATTGGATTCTATATCAATTGTGTGTTGCGTTCCGAATAATTTACAACTGGTTAGGCTTTGAGCATGAGGTAGCACATAATACATATAAACATGCCTCTTTTATGTTAAGAGGCAGAAATGAAAATTTATTTTGGTCATTTGAAGTTACGTGGGTAGGAAGGGAAATTAATGATGTCATTTATCATTTTGCTAGCTGGGGCATGAGAGAATAATGGCTGAGTCACAGGCTTATAGCTTAAGCTATATGTTTTTTAAATATTTGTTGTGCTTGTGTATGTGTTCATTTTTGCCCCGATAAATTTCAGCAAATCCAGAATATGTTTATCCAGTATTATCAAAGTTTACATAATTATTCTTTTTATCTTACAGGAAAAGCTTGCATCAAGAAAGTACTGCTTAGTAATTGTCTTCAGGAACTAATGGAGCTTCACCAGGTAGATTGTATAAAAAGTTATTTTGTAATAATATTATCTTTAAAACCAAACTTCACAGTATCCAGCTCTCCCTCTCTGGTTCTTTCTAGTTCCTTATAAGTTATAAGCTTTAATTTGAAGCTCTATGTTGAGTATGGTATTATGTGTTCCAGGAAAGTGAAGAAGAAGTCACAGACACAGAACAAGCTGAAAACTGGTTCTCTTTGACTTCTGCCCAACGTATATGTGGTGGGTACTCTTTACATAGGTTGAGGTTTTAGGACTTTTTTACCTCCAGCTCCCGGTTTATTCTACTCCATCTTAGCCTGTTTGTGATACATTTGCATGGGTAGTATTAGACTATGAGGGATTGTTCTTAATTAATTGATACTTGACATAATATGTTACTAACAGTGAACAAGGAGTGGCCAATTGGCCATGACTAGGTGTAACGAACCATTAAATTGTAGTTAAGTTATGCATACCAAAAAACCCGTAGTGAATCTGCAACTAAATAATAGTTAAATAAAATGTAGTGAATCTGTACTTAAACAATCTGTAAGGAATCATTAGTTATTAGTTTAAACATATCATGATCATCCATCTCATGTCAACCCTAGAAGCAAGGTTATCGTAATTGCGATTTAGATCTTAAGATCATGTGATTTCACGATCTTACTTGTCCCCCACAATCCAGATCCTGTACAAGGTCTTTTTCTCTTTTCTGAGCAAAATCGCAGCGAGATTGCACAAATCGCAGCGAAGATCGTGAAATCACAAAATCGACGTTTAGATCGTAAAAACAAATTGGGGGCCTCCCACTCTCTCAGTCGTGCGCAGCAGCGCCGCCGTTTCTCTATGAATCAAGACGCTCTGTCATCGAACTAGACAAAGAAGAAGAAGAAGAGGGTTGTTGCCAAACGATGGGAGAAGAAGTGCTCAGTAACAAATAAATGTGGTGTAAAGTATTTTAAGGGGGTCTAAATATCCCAATAATAAGTAATAGTATTAAACTCCATTAAAAAAGTAATAATATTAAAATACTTGATAGAAACACTAAGTTATATGTTAGGATTTTATGTTATATCTATATACATATATTATTTTAGTATAATTTTTAATATTAGTAGGATCTTACGATCTTTATTACGATCCTTCGTTTTACGATCTAGCTACCCCCTTCCCGATCTAACATAATTAATTCGGTAGGATCTTTTGATCCTAGTAGCGATCTTACAAGTTATGATCTTGCTACCCCTTTTCTGATCTTGACTACATTGCCTAGCAGCACCAAAATATAAGCAGAGAGTTGGTAGAAAGGAAAAAAGGATGTCGGGAGTGAATTGGAGCATTTAGGGCTCTCGAATGTCCTTGTTATTTATTTATTTATTTGTTCAATCATATCATTGTAAATCTGTTTACACTTTACATTGCTACTATCTAACTGATTTGGGTAGTTGCTGTGAAATACTATGGTTTGTCGTTATCATTCTGTGTAGGTTGGTCCACTTTTCACTACTTTGGTGAATTTCACGATGAATTGAAGTTCTGATGTTGTGTTTGTGTCTTTAATTTTTCTGCAGATATGTTTCTTGCTCTTGATAAGGATTCAAACGGGTCATTGGGTAAACAAGAGCTGCGAGAATATGCAGATGGTACCCTGACTGAGATTTTTATTGAGAGAGGTAGAAACTATTATCACATTTCAATTCTGGGGTAATTTTTTTACTAGTAATGTCCATTGTGGGAATGTCTAAATACAATTTCACATATTTTAAACTCCAAAGTCTCAGTTTCCTTGAATTTCCTGTTGGTAATAATAGCCATTGTTACTGCCCTCGGTTGTTCTGCTTTCAAGCTTGGGTAGCAATGTGCATTGTGATCATCGTTTGTAGTCTGATACTTGTTGTCTTTTCAAAATTAAAGAACTAAATAAATCAATGTGCTTCCTGTAGTATACGATGAACATGTTCGCCGTGGAAAGAGTGGTGGTGGAAATGTCCGGGAGATGGATTTTGCTAGTTTCTTGGACTTTGTTCTGGCTTTAGAAAATAAAGACACCCCAGAAGGCTTGACATACTTGTTTCGCTGTCTTGATCTCCAAGGGAGGGGTTACCTTACTACAGCGGATATTCACTCTCTTTTCAGGTAAAGTGTCATGCTGTGGATACACATCTATTTTCTATTTACCTGAATCATTAAATTAGTGTTTGTTTTCTAGACAAGTATTGACTATGTAGTACAATCACTGGAAGAACAGAAGGGGAACATCCATTTGTGGAGATGTTGGCTGATACAATCTTCCTATATTAAAAAAACTGCTGTTTCCTGCTTGTAGTGCTTGAGCAAGTCCTGCAAGTCTCAAATAGACAGTGACAAATCAGTTGAAATTTTCATTGTCCCTTAACTAACGTTATCATATAATATAATTTAACATTATTACTTTTACTTCTCAGTTCTCACTAAGGTTTTATTGTTGTAAATAAACAAAACAGAGACGTACACCATAAATGGATTGAGGGTGGCAACTATGAACTTTGTATTGAAGATGTACGGGATGAAATCTGGGATATGGTTAAGCCAAAAGATCCCCTGAAGATAACATTGGCTGATCTACTGGGCTGCAAACAGGGTGGAACTGTAGCCAGCATGCTCATAGATGTGCGCGGTTTCTGGGCTCATGACAACAGAGAAAATCTTCTACAAGAAGAAGAAGAGCCAGAAGAAGAATAGCTCTCTGGTCAGGGTCACGCTAACAGAAAGCTGCTGCCTTAAATTAACCTCGTAATGTAACCCTCGTGCTGTGAAATTAGTTGTGTTCGTCTGAATCTTAACTGTAAAAACACCATAAATTAGTGTATCTAGCCATTGGTTCGTAGTGAGAACTTGAACTTATTGTTGTAGCCTTAATGCTTTTGTTATATTGAATATAAAACGAATAATATTGGTTTGTTGTCAATGACTCAATGGTATGTTACGTCCAATATTTTCTCAGTTTGTCTATCAAGTATCAACTTAAGGGTGAACTAAATTGACGAAAATATTCTAAAATTTGCGATCACAATGAATGAAAGTTAAACTTGTAGAGTATATTTGTTCAAAAAAACTTGTAGAGTATTTAAGATACAAGTCTCCAATATTATTGTCTAGTATTCTAAATTTTCCTTTAAAAAAAGATCTAAATTTTATTTTGGTGTGACATTAAATAAGTTTTATCATTAATATATTAAATAAAATTTGGATAAGCTAATATAATAGTTTTCCTTAAAAAAATAGCTAAAATAATATTTTTATTTTCATATGAAAGTAGATGAATGAATGTTTTTATTTTGCATATATTTTATCAAATATAAATTTTTGTTTAATCCATTCATTCACGAAAACTTCTTTCCAAGTGGGATTGACTCGTCTATTTGTACCTCTTCGTTTGCACTAATTGTTCTCATGTAGACAGATTACATGTATTTTTCTTTTAAAAACTATGCAATTTCTTTTGTAAATGTTTATTGAAGTTGGCCATTCTTTCTTATACTTATATTTCATGTATGCATAAACAAAACTTGTCACACAAAATATGACAATATAGATCTTATTATTTTTATATTTACATAAAATATAGAGTTTGTCATAAAAAAGAATGTAGGTGCATTTTCATATGAATTTTTCGTATGATCTTTTAATTTAAAATACATATTTTATAGTTATAACTTATAATAAATTTTAAAAAAATTATGGATTTTAGAAAATCATAATTAGTTTAATTAAAAAATTATACTAAAAATACATAAAAAAATATACATAAATTTTGTTCTATTAAATAATACGTATTTTTATGAATAAACACTCATCCGTGTTTGATATGGGTAAATTATACAAATTTAAAAAAGAAACAAATAATAAATAAAAGTATTAATTCTTTCTTTTGTATAGAACAAACAATTAAACTAATTACAATTGACCGTAGCCCAATTCGGTTCTATTTAATTTGACTCAGAACCAATTGGCAATCTGACCGGTTTTCAGTTGAATCGGTTGAACCAACCGGTTTGGTTCTTAAAACACCGATCTAAACATAAGGTACGCGTGGGCAACAACAGTACTGCGGCGACCCAAGCGCCTCGGAAGCACTTTTGCACGCCACGCTTTCTTTCCCATCCACGCTCGTAACCTTAAGCTCTGAAGGACACGCCGGCGGAGGTAGCCGGTGGATTGGCTCCGTTGCTAGAGTTACAATCGCACTTGCCAAGAACAACCAGTATCCAAATCTAATTAATTACATTTTTGTCCCTCCAACTATGCAAGCATTGGGGTTTTCAGTTTCAGTTTCAGTCCCATATTGCAATCCCAGATTCTCAATCAATCCCTCCTCTACCATTGGCTTCGATTTGACTTGTGGATTTTCCAAACCAATCAGAGATAGAATACCTTGCTGGAAGAGTAGTAGCTATGTCGTTCGTGCTCAAAAGAATGACGATGATGGGTTTTACATGAGAAAAAGTGTTGAACTTGCAAGAAAGGGTTTAGGGTATACAAGCCCCAATCCATTAGTTGGATGTGTTATTGTAAAAAATGGTGAAGTGGTTGGTCAAGGTTTCCATCCTAAACCTGGCCAACCTCATGCTGAGGTCTCTCTCTCACTCTCACTCTCCTTTTTTCCTTTTATTTACTTTTAAAAACAACTTAGGCCTATTTAGATAAAAAGCGCTTATACATTAGCCATTTCTATAGTTACCGACGATGTCGGTACCGTGTTCGGTGTCAATGTCAATATCTGTGCTTCAGAGGTTATAAGATGTTTTTGTAAGTTCACAAGTGCTTATGTGAATAAATAATGTCAAATAAATAAGTCAATTCAAATAGGCTTATGCAATTAATGTTCTTCTCTTGTCTTCCCTGTACATTTCATTTCAAGCCTAATTTGAATTCAAATCATGATTTTTGTGAGACTTGGCTTGACATTCCAGCCTAGGACATATATGTTTCACTGTCTAGTTTTAGTCTTTCTGAAAATCTGTATTTGTATTTTTTGCGGAATGAGGAGATGATGATATTTTCAGGTGTTTGCTCTGAGAGATGCTGGTGATTTAGCCGAGAACGCGACAGCTTATGTCAGCTTGGAGCCTTGTAATCATTTTGGGAGGACTCCGCCATGTACTGAGGCTCTCATTAAAGCCAATGTTAAAAAGGTTGTTGTTGGGATGGTGGATCCAAATCCCATTGTGGCATCCAAAGGGGTAGATAGATTAAGAGGTGCTGGAATTGAAGTTGTTGTTGGTGTCGAGGAAGAACTGTGCAAGAGCCTCAATGAGGCCTATATTCATCGCATGTTGACTGGAAAGCCACTGCTTACTTTGAGGTAATTCAATCCCACCGCTATTTTTATTTATATCACAAAACATTAAGGTGTCGTTTGATCCATATAGCCGACCTTACTTAGTGGGATAAGGCTAGGTTGTTATTATTGTATACTCCACTCGCTTTTCATAAAGATTCATTTGTGGTTGTTTCTTTGATTACAAATTGGAGTTTGATTTTTGATTTATGGATCGCCCTGCACTTTTATTTTAATTCTAAGACAAACATACATTTCATAGCTTAGCCTTTTTACATCACAGGTACTCTCTTTCTGTCAACGGGAACTTGTTGGACTTACTTGGGAATGGAGTTACAGACTCTGGTGGATACTATTCTAGGCTATTACAAGAATATGATGCAGTTATACTGTCTTCTTCCTTATTCTGCAAAAGTTTGTCTGCCGACTTGGTACCTTCATCTCAAGAATCTGGAGCCAATCAACCTATTCAGATTATTATGCATAAAGATCATGGTTCTCCAAATCAAATTCCATTAGTCATCAATGAAGTTACTGGTAAAGTGATAATCTTTACAGATTGTAGAACAGCAACAGCTCCAGAAGAGGCTCAACAAGGAATTGAAATTGTATCTTTGGATCAAATAAATCTGGATGTGATCTTGGATTATTGTAATCGTCAAGGATTGTGCAGTGTTCTGTTAGATATGAGAGGGAATTTGAATGAATATGAAGAGCTTGTTAAAGAGGGTATTGAGAAGAAATATATTAATAAATTTGTGACAGAAATTTTGCCAGTTTGGAATGGATGTAATCAGAATGATCCTCTATTGCCATTAAAGAACTTAGATCACAGAGTAAAAGTGGCAAATTTACGCTCCATGGCATCGGCTCAAAGTGTCGTAATTGAAGGATATCTGAATTTTGAATAATTCGATTCACAGATGCTCAGGACTCCCATCTGTCGTTCTTTTTGTGCTACGTTTTTCAAGGGCGTTATGCATTCATGTAGACTAAAACTTAAAGGCAGTTTTCGCATTTTGCCCGGTGGAAACTCAGAGTGTTTATGCTATGAGCGACTATCTTTTACTTGCATTTATTTGGGACCACATTTTTATGAGCTGGAATTTGTTGCTTGTATGCCACATGTTTCATGTGGATTCTAAACTGTGGATGTGAGCAATTTGATTTGATCGGGATTCTGGATAGTTTGTATGACAGATTCACAAATAGCAGAGAAAACAGTACATAATTTAAGCTTCCCTTTTCATCTGCATCGTTTATCTGTTTAGTTCGTGATGCTAGATCTCCATTTGAAAGGACTCCCAAGTACAACACAGACATAGGGACTTCAAAAGAACAATCTTTTAAGGTGAATTACCTCATCAATAAGCAAACATGCAGATACCCTTTTGCTCGAGCTTCAGTGTCTGCGGTCTAAAGGTGCTTCAACCTCCCAACTTGTTTGCATTGTCACTGTCAACCCCAAATTCTTACTTAGAGCTTAGAAAATTGTTTAATCATTAATTGTCATTTTATAAAAATGATACTTTGATCTGATGAAAGGACCGTTATAAGCTGTTATTTAGAAAAAGCTTAGAGAATTATTTTCAAAATGGCTGCAACATTATATCTCACTCACTCTTGATTGGTGCTGGGGTTCGTGTGCCAAGCACTGTATTAAGAATTACTGTTGTTTGAGGAACATTTGTGATGTTAATTCAAAAGGAAACCGCAGCATTGCTCTTTGGAGAAAGAGTTGAGCATAAGCCAATGTCAATGTTAAGAATGCAAACTGCATTGCCTTTTTTATTCCTTTATTCAACTTGGTCAGTCAGCTTAGAAGAAAAAGATTGATGGAGTTAAATTTTTTTTTCCTAGAATGATTTCATCACCATAAGGTTGTTATGGCTTGCTGCATCCTCTTGATGAAAAATCAGAGTATCAAAAGAGTCCTTTAGTTGTAAAAAAATTAGAGTCCTTTAGTTGAAATCCCCGTGTTTCAGTCTTAAAGTTGCGGAAGGAAAAGGAAAAAAAATTAAGAAAAGAAAACTGAACCAGTAAATGCAGGGGCAGACTGGTGGACAACTTGATTATCATGCTCAATGAATACAATTAGTAGATGAAGGTATAACACTCCTTACAATTTTATGTTTGACAATGGTATAATGTGGTTGTACTAAGGATAATTCCCAATGATAATGTGTACGGTACTTAAAAAAAGAGGCAGTATATTCTGAATATAATTTCTGATTTTAATGTACAAAGACAAAGGTTAAGATACATTAATTCTGTTAATTAATATCCTCTAATAATGGAAAGAAAATAAATAAATAAAATGAAAATCGACTGTGCAAATAAAAGGAAATAAATCTGTACAAATAATGAAGATCTCCCTAGAATACAAGTATGACCCAAATCATAGCATTGGCAACCAACATTTGAGGACAGTTGCATAAAATTAAAACAAAAAGCAAGCATGTAATAGTTTATCAGCTGCAATTCAAGTTTACTTTATGTGAGTGAACAAATGATGTTTGGCTTAAGTCGAAGTGTGAGTGAAAGGGTAAAAAGTCGCTGCGGAAAAAAGGATTAGTCTGAGGTTGTAGAACCAAGAGCTGCAGATCCCTGAAACATATTGAACAATTATGTCTCTAATTCAGAGACCAAATTACCTTTTCATTGCCACAATTCCATCCCTCAAAAAATGTCATGTACACATTGAAAGCAGAAGTGTATGTGCCCAAGTTATAGCTATATTATATGTTCCTAATTTTCCCAATCATGGACGAGTTAAATTAGTTGACTGACACAAGTTGTGTCCAACTACATCCAGGTATCTTGATGATTTTCTTTCCTTCCACACCAGTTGTCAACTTCTTGGCATCATTCCATTTTCCAACAGTGGCATATATACCAGAAAGAAGAGAATAGTAACCAGCTGTTTCAGTCTCAAGCTTAATGCAATGCTGAGCAGCTATTTCCCCAAGCTTCACATTGTCATGTAATCTGCAAGCAAGAAGTAGAGCTCCCCAAACACCACCATTTGGTTGCATTGGCATATTCATTATAACCTTATACGCTTCATCCAGCCATCCTGCTCTCCCCAAAAGATCAACCATGATTCCATAATGATCAACCGAAGGCACAAGGCTGTTGTCCTTCATGGAGTTAAAGCACCGGTAACCTTCTTCAACCAATCCAGCATGATTATAAGCAGTTAGAATTCCGGTATAGGTGGCTAAATTAGGGCTAATACACTCTCCAACCATCTGTTTAAATAACTTGACTGCATCGAACGCCCTTCCATTTATTCCACATCCATTGATCATTGCAGAATATGCAACCACATCCCTCTTTCTCAGGCCATGGAATAGCTCATATGCCTTGTCAATGCTTCCACACTTTGCATACAAGTCAATTAACGCAGTGGCTAAATGATCATCTAATACAATTTGAAATTCATTAATGCGTGACTCAACCCAGCGCCAATGTTCTAGACTCCCCAATTGTGAACAAGCTGATATAATGCTAGCCAAAGTCATCTTGTCTGGATGCACAAGGATGTCTGGTTTAAGCATGAAATTAAATAGGTCGAGTGCTTCCTTTGGTTTACTATTTTGAGCATAACAAGCTATCATAGCATTATATGAGAGCAAATCTTTATCATCCATCTGGTCAAAGAGCTCGCGAGCCGAGTCAACATCCCCACTCTTCGAATACCCGCCGATCATAGTTATCAAAGAAACGCTGTTTCTCCTTGCCATTGCATCAAAAAATTCTCTAGCTGACACAATGCTTCCACAGTCAATGTAACCAGTAATTATTGTATTCCACGAAGCAAAATTCCTCTCTGGCATTTGTCGAAACAAATAACAGGCCTCATCCATTTTTCTTGCTTTGGCATATCCAGAAACCATAGAGGTCCAAGAAATCACATCTTTCGTAGGAATCTCATCAAAAAATTGTTGAGCCTCATCCAAGTTACCAGCTTTTAGATACCCACTTAACAGAGAATTCCAAGAAACAACATTTCTGTCAGTCATTTCATCAAACACCTTACGTGCAGTCCCCACATCCCCAATTTTACAGTACAAATCAAGCAGGGACGTTTGTACATAAACACAAGTTTTAAATCCAAATTTATGAACTTGCCCATGAATTGATACACCACACAAATTATCCTGTACCCTAGCACATGATTTTAGAGCAGAGGATATAGAATGTGAACTTGGATACAGACCCATCTTCCTCATTTGAACATAGAGAGAAACAGCTTCAATAAATTGACCCTTTTGAGAGAAGAATCGAATGACACAACCCCACGAGAAGGAATCTGGATTTCGAAGATGGTGAAGAATTGAGAGGACATAGTGTGATATAGTTTTGTAGTTGGTGATATCCCAGAGAAGAATGTGATGAATGAAAAGGGGTTCAAGACGAGTAAGGCCATTGATGAAGATTTGGGCATGGATTTGTTTTGCTTGTTTTACAATTGAACACTTTTTCATCAATGTTATCAATTTTGTAGCAACCATTTAATTCTTCTTTTCTTGAGATTGATACTGTTGTTTTTCTTCTTCTCAAGTAGACATTTATATTTACTAGGAGACTGTTTGAGTAAAATATCATTCTATGTTGAAATTGTAAGCGTCAACTTCGAACCTCAATTTCAACAAATATCAAATTGCTCATTGAGTCACATTTAGATTTTTTTTTAATGAAATGCATTTAGATTTTTGAAAGTTTAACTTTTATTTTTTGATTTTTAAAGAGGACGTTTTTATTTTAACGGGACATTATAGTTGAGCGTCTATACTCTATAGTCTATACAAAATCATACATGAACGAGAGAATCTACTTTTGTTCTTTGTTGTGTCACTAGGACCCACAAACAAAACACTGACGTGGGATATGGTGTACCCTTGTGCGTGTCCTCCAAGTCCCGAGACAACAAGCCCCACAAAAATAAAGACTTCACACTTCAATTTCATGTGCTTTATTTGTTTTTTTATCATTGGTATTTATAAAATTGAATTTTAATGGAATCAGTACTAAACTATATATAATATTTGATTTTAATTATTTAATTATTAACCATATAAAAAGTTATAATTGCAGGAATATTTAAAAAAAAATTAATTTTGTAAAAACTAAAATAAAATAAAAATATTTATAAGGAAAAAATTTAAAACAACAAATTTACAGAAATTAAAATAAAAAACACATATTGGCAAGAATCAATTATATATTTAAGTCTACTATTTATTTGATTTTAGAGTTAAATATGTTTCTAAATTTTATAAAATTTCAATTTTGATCATGTAAAATAAAAATATAGTTTTTAATTAGACAAAATTATCATGCATCTAATTTAGTCATTGATGTTAAAAAGTTCATTTACAACTAGTGAATTTAAAATTTCATTTCTAAGTCTATATTTACATTACTTTTATTTTGAATTTTTTTATATTTAAAAAATATATTTAAATGTTAAAAAATTTTAAATTTTATAATTTTTTTTAATAATATTTTAGATATATTTATAAAAAATCATTTAAATTCTTTTTAATTTGAAAGATAACTAAACATGATTCAGCTCTTTATAGATTAAGTTTTTTTCTTAAATATTTGATAATAATTAAAATTAATATAATTTTTTACAAGAGTTAAAATAAAACGGTCAAAACTTTATATGAATTAAAAATATTTTTATATATAAATATAATAAAGTATAGATAGAGAACTACATAAATAGTAATAGTTGTAAAAAAACAATCCTAAATAATACTGAAGAAAAGGAAAGCAGTATTGTTGATAGTATATATCCAACAAAATCCTGCAAATATGGAGAGAGACAATGACCTGACATTGACACTCACGCAGTCCATCCCGTTAGCTAACGTGCGCATCCTCTCTCTTTCTCTTTCTCTCTCTTCACTGTTTACTGTTTACTGTTTACCATCACCACCATTTCCATTATTAATTCATTAAATAAGCTCACTAAAACACATTTCTCGTCCCACAAATACCAACCATCCGGTGTCGTTTCCCTGTAATTAATTAATTTACTACTTAATTTAACTACCTACTTTATGGTAGATCAACATCAACACTCTGCTTCTCCATTCAACCTGTGACTCCCAACCTCAGTGAGATTTCTTAACTTTCTTTCTTTTTTCTTTTTTTTTTTTTTAAATTTATCTTTTATAAACTATCACTCTTTCTTTTATTTCAACTATTGATATATACTAAATCTGAACTATAGAATCTTATTATAGGACTTTTAGGGTTACTCTTTCTTCTTCATTGTAAACCTCATTCCTTCTGCTTCAGGTAGTAAAGTTAAGATGTTTGGGTTCTCTCGAAGACGAACCAAACTCGGAAGGTAATAATGCTTTCATTTATATAATATTATCATGCAATGTGACAACTAATAATATTGCATTGTTGTTGTTAGATTGAAGGTTCAGCAGCTTTCCGAGGGTACTAGAAGTCCTATTACTGTAAGGCACCCCAAACGAATTCCAAACTCCATTCTCAATGTAACCTTTCTTTCTCACCCATCTTCACTGTTTATTATTAATCATTTACCATTCTGTTAGAACCAGTAACCTGTAAGGCATGCCTATGTTTGGTTTCACAGTAGTTAGAATTGATTCTGAATGTGTAAAATTAATTTTGACATCTTTGGTTGCACTCGAGTAGAGTTGATTTTGCCTCCAGAAATGACTCTAACTTGAAGCTAGAATTTGTAGCTTTTGAGTCTAAATGTGATTTTTATACTGAAATTTATTGTTCAACTTACTTTTACATAATTGTATCCAAACATAAACCACTTTACATTCAACTCAATTTTATGTAAAATCAATTTTTGTTACCGCAGAACCAAACAATTGCAAAATCACGGTGGTTCACCATGAAACCAAACATAGACACACATGGGCGGTTACAACAAAAGACAAACTGTCATAAACAGTTACAGACACAAACAATAATACGTCTAGGCAGTTACAAATCAATCAAATTTGTGCTAACATTAATAATGTTTCTTGCGCCTCATATAAGTTTGTTTAATTAGAGGCCTGTTGCTAACACATTTCTAGCTTCTTGTGGAATTGGAATTTGGAATAGTCTAGTTTTGAGCTCATTTCATTTCATTTCATTTCATTTCAGGGAGAAGGAGAAGAAGATGGGGATGCAGTTGCAGGGTCAAGTGGTCATTCTGATGAAAATGAAAATGTTTGCTCCGATATCAGTAGTTCTAGCTCAGGCGGGTCAGATAACTGGGTGGTCTTGTCAATTTCTGGGGATAAGCCCACTCCTAGATTCAATGTTGTGTATCTCTTTCTTCTCTCTTTTTCATTCTTTTCTTTTCTTCACTTTATGCGTACTAGTATAATACTATTATTGTTGGGTGTGACTACTGTAATAGCAGTTAGTTAGTTATGGCTAAATGCCTAAATTCTCAACTGTAGTAATTTAACTGTTTCTATTATTGTTTGTTCATTGTGAGTAGCATGCGGCAACTGTCATTGGAAACAAGATCATAGTGGTTGGCGGCGAGTCTGCTACTGGATTGTTAGATGATGTGCAGGTATGGTATGAGTCAATTGTTGCTAACAATAGTCTGACTATTATATCACCCATCCACATTAACATTGACTACTTTGTTCCTTTCTAAAACTGTAATGTGCTCTTGATGCTTTTCCTTTTTATTCGCAGGTGCTGAATTTTGATACATTTTCGTGGACCACCGCATCATCAAAGCTTTACTTGTCACCCAGCAGTCTTCCCCTAAAGATTCCTGCATGCAAGGGTCATAGCTTGGTAATCATATCCGATTTGCGACATTTGCTTACCACTGCATATTAATTGTCTTCTGTTTTAGTGTTTCTGGATAATGCTCTCCTCTTCGTGTTTCAATGTCCCCTTTGCCATTGCTTGCTTCATTGTCTAAGACATGGAATACACATATTTCAAGATGCAATGTTCATCCAATTAAATTTCTCTACAGTCAACACAATACAAAAAGTTGCCTTATGTGTCGAAGAACGCTATTCATCACCAATTCTAGCTGTTGATGTGCACAATATAGAAACTATGGGGCCTCAAACATGTTAAAATCGTAAGAACACCATGATATATAGGAGAAAAGAAAAAGGAAACGATTGAGATTTTTCTTTAATACATAGGTTAACAAAAGTCCACCAGGAATGAGGTGTAAAGTAGCAAATATGACCTGTCAGTGAGGAAAAGGATGGGGTGGCGGGTGGCACTTCTATAGATTCTTACAATTTATTTATTTTTGTTTGAAATTTAAAATTGATATTAATTTGTGTCTGATCTCAAGTCAAGTCTTTTACGTCAGATGATAATTTGACCAGGTATCATGGGGGAGAAAGGCACTCCTCATTGGAGGGAAAACAGATCCGGGAAGTGACAGAATTTCAGGTTCAATTCTTGTTCTTCACATGTAATATAGTTCACGTTGTGATGTTATTCTGATTATCTTTTTGGTGTTTGTAGTATGGGCATTTGATACAGAAAGTGAGTGCTGGTCTCTCATGGAGGCAAAGGGAGACATACCGGTAGGAGTTTTTGTTTTTAGCTGTGCTACTCTCTGTGGTAGAAATGTTCTTGGGCATTGTTTTCTTACTGATATAAAAACCAACACTAGGAAGTCAATGGTGTATGGAATATTTTTCTCCACAATATTAGTATATATGGTTATAATTACTATCAATAATTTATAATAACATTTCAAAAATTAACTAGGATACGATTGAGGATTGTCCAGTAGGGGAAAAAGCTTTGTAAGTTGGTCGAAACTGATATTTTCACACACCACAAAGGTTTGATATTCATTCGTATGTTACATCTCAGTTCTGACTCGTTATATTATTGGGAAGTTGAGTGTAAACAATTTCAGATAAATAATATAGAATAGAATCTGTAACTAGACCATACAAAACTAACATTTATTTTCAGTAATTGAATTCTCAATACTGATTTTGATACTGGAGCTTTGCATCATATAGCTAGGCACTACTTACCAAAGGTTTATTCTTGGTAGGTCGCTCGCAATGGTCACAGTGTTGTTAGGGCAAGCTCTTATTTGATTTTGTTTGGGGGTGAAGATGGAAAAAGGAGGAAACTGAATGATCTGCATATGTTTGATCTCAAGTCATTGACATGGCTTCCACTTCACTACACGTAAGTGATTTGAAACAGAAAGAACTTTGTAAAGAAAAGGTTGGACTTAGATGGGATTATCTGCTCATAATCATCACGCAATGCAAATGTTACATTGCTTTTGCTTGCAGGGGAACAGCACCTTCTCCAAGATTGAACCATGTAGCAGCTCTTTATGATGATAAAGTTCTTTATATATTTGGAGGATCATCAAAATCCAAAACCTTAAATGATTTATATTCACTTGACTTTGAAACGGTGAGTGGTGTAGGTCCCTAATATGTCTTATGTCTTTACTGTAATAGTGAAAGAACTCAGCAAATGGATAAAGAAGAAATGAATAACTATTGTGTTAGCAACCGAAAATCAACAGAGTTGTAAGAGAAAAGAGTGTTGTCTCCGCATCCCTAAACCCTAAACCACCCATTATTCCCTCTTTTCCCTATATCCATATTCTTCCTCCCATAACCACCTTGACAGCTCAGCATCCCCTTATTCCTTGCCTTCCACCATCCCTCTCCTTTTGCGAACATAAACCTTCAGGCTCTGAGCCTTGCTGAGCCCACATCCTGATCTAGTGCTCTATCAAACAGCATGCCGTGTAACCTTTTAATTTCTCCAAGATGCTGATTCAATTAAATATTATGATATTTAATAAAAATATGTTTCTTCAGATGGCATGGTCAAGAGTAAAGGTTCGAGGTTTCCACCCATCACCTAGAGCTGGTTGTTGCGGCATTTTATGTGGTACTAAATGGTATATTACAGGGGGTGGAAGCAAGAAAAAACGTATGTGTTAATAAATCTAATTTCTTTCTTTTGGTAATCTGAACTGTTATTATGCTTCATTTTCTGGGAAATAATTCATTCATTAGCCTGATCTACTTTATTGCAGCTGCCTTTTGTTTCCAGTCTTTTTCTGTTGATTGTGTAAACTTTATTACCTTTTCTTTATTCTTAAGTATTTTGGGCTCAGTTTAAACTTAGTGCCATGAGAATTGGAGAAATAATATTTCTAAAAGAAAAAGACTGATTGAGTTTTGAATTCTGTTCTGACTCTAAAGTACAAAAAGAAAAAGTATATGATTATTATTTAAGTTAAATGAATATGAAGTCTTTTTTTCCCATGACACTAAATGATTTAGCTGTAACTTAGTTGGGAAGTAAATATTTTTAAAGTGAATTTTACTGTACTAGTGTATTGATGTTTTGTTTATAAATTGCGCTTTGGACTATGCATTTTTACTGTATTCCCACCTTCATTTTCCAGGACATGGAGAGACTCTAATTTTTGATATTGTAAAACATGAATGGTCTGTGACAATTACCTCACCTCCATCTTCTATCACTACCAACAAGGTGCGCCTATCATTTTCTCATCCCTCCTACTTGCCTCATTCAGTGCTATTTTTGTTTTTAGTTATTGAATTAATAGATAATAGGTTGTTGATTAATAATAATTAATAGACGATTCTCTCTCATTGGAAAATGGTACTTCGCCCTTTAAATATAACTCAGTTAATACATTTCGTGTTTATTCAATTATTGCGATAGAGGGCGAGCCTTGGTGTAATGGTAAGGTTGCCTTGTGACTTGGAGGTCACAAGTTCAGATCCTAGAAACAGCCTCTTCCCTTGTGGGAGTAAGGGTGCGTATATTTATCCTCCCCCAATTCCATCTGGTGGGAACCCTGTGCACTAGGCCGCCCTTCTCATTCATTTTACTGCGATAAATTATCCATGATTTTTCTTTCGTTGCCTTTGTTTTAGTCCCTTGCTGTTGAGATTTTGGTGCCTAGATTACTGAATTCTCGAAAACCAACACGTCGAATACTATTTTAATCCAAGACTTCATTTTTACAATGACATTTTTGTTGTTTCAAATTCAACCTATGACTACGGAAATGAGATTTTATAATGAATCGATTCATTTATTAAGCAGTACCTAATAACGTTATTTCTAGATGCTTTGCATGATATTTATGATTTTAAAATGTTAAAAATCTGTTAAATTACCAGGGTTTCAGCTTAGTACTTGTGCAGCACAAGGAAAAGGACTATCTTGTTGCATTTGGGGGATCCAAAAAAGAGCCATCAAATCAGGTTTGACAGAGCATAAAGTTAATGTTCGAGTTCATACTTATGGAGGTTGAGCTTTTGCTTCTTGACCTACCAGGTTGAAGTGTTGGAATTGGATAAGAATGAATCAGCACTTAGAAGACGATCAACTCCCAGTAAAGGTCCAGCATCTATACTTCTGGAAAAACACTCATCATCAACTAGGTTGGCCTCTCAACTTAATCATTGTTCCCAACGGTTAGTTGACTCTGTTGCTAGACAAAATTTAGCATCTGCGGTTGAACATGGTTCTGGAAGGAAATCTCTATCAGAATCCCTGGTTGTCGATCCCAATTTTCCCCCAACCAATGTCTCCCTTCGTAAGCAATTTGATCGCGATGAAGAATACAATGCAGATGTCAAGATGGACAAGAACTCAGAGGAAAGTTCTTTCCCTCAGGTAAAATACCTCTTTTTCTTTATTAATGTTAGCCACATGTTCTAATTTAGGATACATTTGCAGTGTGTTTTTTAAAACATGACGTAACATCTTAGGCATTTACCCTGTACATATCCTATTTCTTGCTTTGTTTGAATAGATATGGATGAATATTAGATAAGGATTTGATTATGCAAATGCAGTTTTATATAGATTATCCAATAATGTTACCCCCACATCCCATGACAAATAAAATGCTCTTTAATGTACACATGCAAGTACATGCACACATATAGGGTTTTTTTTCTCCCTAGATTTAGCAACATTTGAGTTGGGGCATACCCTCTTCTTTCACAGGATTCTATTATGTCAATCTCAATAAGTCCTGTGTCCAGTTTCTTTTGAGATGATATTCTCTCACTTTGTTGCATGTAGGGAGTAATTATTACTAAATGTAAATGTTCAGATTTTAGAATCCTATATTGTAATGTTCTGCTTAACTTGTGTTACATTTCAGGTGGCAGATCACAGAACAAATGAAAATAACCGTGGTAAACTGATGCATGTTAGTGGAGCCAAGATTAATGTTGAAGGACAGGTTTTGTTGTCTGGGATTTCAAATCAACAAAACCAAGTATTTGAAAATGATGCTCTAGAAAGCGATAGCGTATCATTTCCCGAGAATGATAAATCAGGATCGCTGTCTTCTACAAATATTTATCAGTATTATGAAAGTAAAGTAGCGGCCCTAATAAGAAAAAACGGAATGCTGGAGGGTCAACTGGCAGCTTCCCTAACAAGTAGAGAAGCTGCAGAGAAAAGCTTAGCATCTGTTCTTAAAAGCAGGCAGGAAATGGAGAAAAAATTGGCCGATGCAGTTAAGGAGATGGAACTACTCAGAGAGAAGCTTGCCAGTCTAGAGTTGGCCCAAGAAGAGGCCAACAACCTATCAAACATTGTCCACTCTGACAATGTTCGGCTCGAGCATGATGTGGCCTTCCTCAAGGCCGTTTTAGATGATACACAAAAGGTACATGATACATCATTTAATCAAGTGCCCTGATACCTTTATGCATGGTTATTATTGTGACTGATTAAAATATGTTGTAGGAGTTGCACTCAACACGAGGAGTTATTGCAGGAGAAAGAGCGAGGGCATTCCAATTACAGGTACATCTACATCTTTGGAGTTTGGAATGATTAATCTTTGGCTGTAGCTGATATCCTGCAGTAGTATATAATTTTTGTTTTAAATGTCGAACTCCAACTCCAAATATTTACTTCAAATGGAATATTGATTGTGTTTGAGTTCCTTGGTCTTTTTCCAAACTGGTCTGAGTTAGGTTCATTATGTTGCTACAATGTTTTGACCAAACTTCCTTAGACTTATCGAACATGTTGTCATCTCTTCCTATGCTATACAGTACGAAGTTTTTCATCTGAAGCAGAGATTGCAATCGATAGAAAATCGGACTTCTACTACACCGAGGAAACCGTTTCATGTGCAGTGAAGTAGATAATTGGAGCTGCTCACCACTTGACTCCTAGTTTTTCTGCCACTTTGTCATATCAAGAAGCACCTGATTGTGTATAATTTTATCTAACTTTAGGAGGAAATATGAATACTTGAAGAGTATTTTGTATATTAAGCTCGTTCTTTCAGTTCTCTGCATTCTTCAATCAGTAACAGCTTATTGAGAACAACCACTAATAACATATTGAGAAGCAACATATAAATAAATATATAAAGCTTTTATCATACAATGTGTCTTTTAAAGTGAGCTGAGGTTGATTTATGAATGCCATGTACAGTTTTCATTTAAATTACCGGAACCTTAATCTTATGAATTCGACACCTGATAGAAATAGAACAGCAATTGATTAATTATCAAAATCATCAAAATTAACCGCAAGGATTTGATGGTGTACCGGTGCACCCCTACACAAATAGTACATCCTAAATAGTACTATTGATTGGTTTCTGTTAAATTTAATATTCTATCATTCATTGTAAAATAGCATATTTTTAGTTTTACAATTTTTAGTTACAAATTCAAATTACTCTCTGCATAGAGTCTCAAGAAATTTGGAGATCATGGTAGTTAAGGTCAAATAAAGGTAAATGACTTGTCTGAAACTTATTTAATCTTGAGAATAATTTCAGAATTACTTGAATCAAAGTTCTGAGATAAATTTATGTTTGAAATCACTATTTAATTTTAAAAGATTTATATGAACCCTGAGTGATAAAAATCCCGAGCAATAAAAATATGAAGGAGAGAGAGGGAGAACATGTTTACACAGTATCTTGAATCACAAAATGGTAGACAAAAGTACTTCTAAGAAGATTTACAGATTCAAATATATGACCAAAAATCAACTTTTTGCATTGTTGTTTAGAGAGCCAATTGGTGAAGCTATTTCAACTATCCATACTTCACTGCACATGAAACGGTTTCCTAGGGGTAGATGCTTGATTTTCCATCGATTGCAACCTTTGATTGAGATGAAAAGCTTCACACTGTACAACAACAAAGAAATAGATGACAACATGTTTAAGAAGTCCAAAGAAGTATGGTTAAAACAAACAATTTAACATAATGAAGTAATCACTGATGACTTTGGAAACAGAAACTTGCACAACCAGCATCTAAGACTCCTCAACTAGAATGCAGGGGGTACAACCCGGGGCAACAAATTATAAAAATATCAAGAGTTAAACACGTTATCAATTTCCATAAAATCGACATAATTTGGTTTTGGCCCTTATAATGTTAATTGAATCCTCTAAAGCTGTAGCATGCACTATGGCGTTGCAACTGTAGGAACAGTTAGATTTAGAAAAAGAAAGTTTCTTTTTCTAATCTCTCTTTAGGACTAGCTAGCCCACGAAAAATAATTTTTAGAGACTGAAAATGAATTTAATTTTTGCAGGGATCAAAGTCAAATTTTGTAGAGACCAAACACGTTTAGTCCAATTTAAAAATTATAAAACACAAATGTAACACAACACATAAAATTAGTATGAAGTTAAAGGACAAATAGAAATATTAAATTTTAAGAGAAAATCAATATCGTTAACACGATTCATTGTAAACATGTTTGACACATGTCCATATTTCCTTGCTCCTAAATTCAAAAAAAAGTCTGAGTTTGACATTTAAAACAACAAAATTATATACTTCAAGATATCAGCCACAACCAAAGATTACTCATTAGTCCATTAGATGTACCTGTAGTTGGAATGCTCTACCTCTTTCCCTTGCAACAACTCCTCTTGTTGAGTGCAACTCCTACAACAAATTTTAATCAGCCACAATATATAATAATAATGCATACAAGTATCCAGGTGCTTTAATCATATGATGTTATATTGTACCTTCTGTGTATCATCTAAAACAGCCTTGAGGAAGGCCACATCATGCTCAAGCCGAACATTGTCAGAGTGGACAACGTTTGATAGGTTGTTAATCTCTTCTTGGGTCAACTCTAAACTGGCAAGCTTCTCCCTCATTAGTTCCATCTCCTTCAGTGTATCACCCATTTTTTCTTCTATTTCCTGCTTACTTCTAAGGATAGATGCTAAGCTTTTTGTTGCAGTGTCTTCACTTGCAAGGGAAGCTACCAATTGTCCCTCCAGAATTGTATTTTTCTTTGTCAAGGCAGTCACTTCACTTTCATAATAATGATAAATATTTGTGTTAAAAAATGATCCGGCTTTACTGTTTTCAGGAAATAACTCACTATCACTTTCTAGCGTGTTACTTTCAGATATTTGGTTTTGTTGATTTAAAATTTCAGATACCAACATCTGTTGTTCCTCCATGTCGATCTTTGCTTCACCAATATTCATCTGATTACCATGGATTGCATTTGTTTCGACTGCAGCCTGAAACGTATCACAGATAGAAATATCATGTCATTTATTTCAAGAAACCTTACTAGAACCATAAGCAGTTCGTTGCTGGCATTCTATGCAGTCCTTGCAAATCTGGAATGATATTTTATATATGAATGTATTTTACAAATTGAACCTTATCATAGATGGTTCTGACATCTGAATGTTCAAGTCTATTATGTGAAATATAACAAATTGAAAAAATTATTATCTCAAAAGGAACGATGAACAGCTCATTGACCATATCTCATCCTTACAAACTGACTTGTAAGGCAAGAGATGTTTTCCACTTATAAACACTTTTTCGACCATATATCTTTATAATACAGGACTTTGATTTTTCCCAATAATTATTTTTATTAGCAAATAATGTTTTACCTGAGGTAAGGAGCTTTCCTTAGAGTCCTCGTCCATCTTGGTATATGTATTGTAATTATATTCTTCGTCATGATCAAATTGATTACAAAAGGAGATATTGGTAGGGAGGCAATTGGGATCAACAACCAAGGATTCCGATAGAGATTTCCTTCGAGAACCATGTTGAATTGAAGATGTTAGATTTTGTCTAGCAACAGAGTCAATTAAACGTTGGGAGCAATCATTGAGTTGAGAGTCCAATCTAGTGGATGCTGAATGTCCTTCAAGTAGTATAGATGCTGGACCTTTACGGGGAGTTGATCGTCTTCTCACTGGCTGAGCTGATTCAATTTTTTCCATTGCTAACACTTCCACCTGTTAGGTAATGAAGAAAAAGATCATAAGTTCAATAAGAAGAAACACAGACATTAACTTCATATTTTTTTACTCAAACCTGATTTGATGGCTCTTTTTTGGATCCCCCAAATGCAACAAGAAAATCCTTTTCCTTGTGCTGCATGAGTACCAAGCTGAAACCCTGGCAATTAAACAGATCTTATAAACATGCCTTAAAATTATTATGAACAAAGCATGGTGGTCTTGCAAAACTCAGTAATTATCTACCACCTTGACACCAAAATCTGAAGTCTATGGACCTTTTGCTAATGAAGGAGAATCATAATATAATTACTAATTACAATTCATTAATAACTTATTAATTAAATAATAATAATAATAATAATAATAATAATAATAAAAAATAAAAATAGCACTAAATAAGATATTAGGTGGCAGCAGATGGATGATATGTATACCTTGTTGGTAGTGACAGAAGATGGAGGTGAAGCGATTGCCATAGACCATTCTTTTTTTAAAATATCAAATATCATAGTGTCTCCATATCCTGGAAAATGCAGATGAAGAGTAAAATAATACAAAAATGAATAAGGAAAGTTTATAAAGTATGTCGGTATATTGATTATTTCTCTGAAATTTAAGCATAACAGAAGTTCAAGCAACAAAAATAAATAGTAGGTTTAATATTATGAACAAATGATCCTTCCATTATGAAGCTTACGTTTTTTCCTGCTTCCACCCCCTGTAATATACCATTTAGTACCACACAAGACGCCACAACATCCAGTTCTAGGTGACGGGCGGAAACCTCGTATTTTTACTCTTGACCAAGCCATCTGAAGGAACATATATTTTATAAAAAATTATTATACAGAATGAGCATTTAATCAGCATCTTGGAAAAATCAAGAGGTTTCATAGAACTAACTATATAGACACATTTGAGACCAACATAACCCACTCACCTTTTCAAAGTCAAGTGAATATAAATCATTTAAAGTCCTGGATTTTGAAGATCCTCCAAATATGTAAAGAACTTTATCATCATAAAGAGCTGCTACATGGTTAAATCTTGGACAAGGTGCTGTTCCACTGCAAGCAATATAATTCAAAAGCAATGTAACAATTGTATCAGGTGATGATATGAGCAAATAACCACACCTAATTCCAACCTTTTCTTTTCAATTTTTTTTATTCGAATCACTTACGTGTAGTGAAGTGGAAGCCATGTTAAGGACTTCAGATCAAACATATGTAGATCATTCAGTTTCCTCCTTTTTGCATTTTTACCCCCAAACAATATTAAAGCAGAGCTCGCCCTAACAACACTATGACCACTGCGAGCAACCTAACAAAACAAGAATTCTCATTAAGTGTTTGGTTCTTTGAATCAGTAGAAACAACTGCCAAATGGAAATTTCTACCACTAAGGCATTAGAACAGGTATGATACCGAAATTCCTACCGGTATGTCTCCCTTTGCCTCCATGAGTGACCAGTGTTCTGTTTTTGTGTCAAATTCCCATACTACAAACACCAAAATTATAATCAAAACAAGTTTGCACCTGAACTATATTACATGTGACAAAGACTAAATCTAACCTGAAATTTTGTCACTTCCAAGGTCTGTTTTCCCTCCGACAAGGAGCACCTTTTCCCCCCACGAGACCTAGTCAAATTATCATCAGGCGTAACTACTTAAGATATTTGACTTGAGAGTAGACACATATCACTATCAATTATAAACAAAAGGCAATTCAACCAGATTCAGGGAAGTACTATAAAATGGATGTGTAGCTCGATTATAAGAATATACACAAGGGCCCCCCGATACATACCCTCTTCTTCTTCACTGTCATGTTCTTCTTTGGTACTTTGGGCTTTCCTTAACCTTTGTAGTATAGGAAAAATCTTAATCTTATACTTAATCTCATATTTATCTTGGCGTTGGTATGATTAATTTGTGATAAACTTGTCTGAGGCCCTATAGTTTTCCATATCATACCCATTGTTAAGCTGGACTTTGGCAGAAGCTATATTTTAGTGATGAAATAGCATGGTTGGACACACAATGCAGCTGTTTGAATTGTTCAGAGAAATTAAATTGCATGAACTTTGCATCTTGAAATACGTTATTCCATGTCTTAGACAGTGAAGCAATCAATGGCAAATTAGAAGACAATTAAAATGACAGTGGTGAGCATGTGTTGTTAATAGGATAATATGTTTACCAAACTATGACCCTTGCATGCAGGAATCTTTAGGGGAAGACTGCTGGGTGACAAGTAAAGCTTTGACGATGCGGTGGTCCACGAAAACGTGTTGAAATTCAGCACCTGAGAATAAAACGGAAAAGCACCAAAGCACATCACAGTTTTAGAAAGGAACAAAATACTCATTGTTAATGTGGATGGTGATATAATAGTCACACTACTATACTGTTAGCAACAATGAAACACAAACTCTAACACAGACACTGGACACAAAACGGACACTAACATGTCAACACTGATAAATAATTTGAGAAAATGAATTATAATACCATACCTGCACATCATCTAAGAGTCCAGTAGCAGACTCGCCGCCAACCACTATGATCTTATTCCCAATGACAGCCGCGGCATGCTATTCACAATGAACAAACAATACTATTAAAAACAGTTAAATTATAACATACTGTAAATAATTTAGGCATTTAGCCATAACTAACTAACTGCCATTACAGTCACTCACACCGAACAATAATAGTATTATAATGGTAGGCATAAAAGAGAGAGATATATAAATTACATTGAATCTAGAAATGGGCTTATCCCCAGAAATTGACAACAACACCCAGTTATCTGACCCGGCTGAGCTAGAACTACTGATATCAGAGCAAACATTTTCATTTTCATTTTCATCAGAATGACCACTTGACCCTGCAACTGCATCCCCATCTTCTTCTTCTTCTCCTTCTCCCTGAAATGAAATGAGGTCAAAACTAGACTGTTCCAAATTTCAATTCCAGTAATAACAGTGAAGGTAGATGAGAAAGAAAGGTTACATTGAGAATGGAGTTTGGAATTCGTTTGGGGTGCCTTACAGTAATAGGACTTCTAGTACCCTCAGAAAGCTGCTGAACCTTCAATCTAACAACAACAATGCAATATTATTAGTTGTCACATTGTATGAGAATATTATAGAAATGAAAGTATTATTACCTTCCTAGTTTGGTGCGTCTTCGAGAGAACCCAAACATCTTCACTTCACTTCACTTCGCTGCCTCAAACTCAAATCTGTTTGTTTGGACAAAGAAAGAAGGAAGGAACAACTTAAGGTCAACACTAAACGACGACATTGTTAGGCTCATCGGAGGGAGGAGTATGATTCGATTTCGACAACATTCATTGATTAAATAATTAATGATTAATATGATTGTACAAATCAAGTTAATTACTAAGATGGGATGAGGTGGCATGGAAGAGATTAAGTCAAACGAGACACAAATGTAACCAAGAGACAAACACAATAGTTACCATTTTGTTTTTCTTTTAAGGGAAAGACATTTCCATTAAGATACGACGCCAAACAAGTTACAAAAGTTACTTTAGAAAAATAATGTAAACAAAAAAATAGATGAAATTTGGTTATTAAGGAAGACAAATTTTTTTGTTCTTAAAAGGTATAGCAGCAAATTCACTAATTATGTAGAAGTGAGGGGTCTCAAATTCACTAATTATCATATGAGTTGTAGTAACGAGTTCGTACAACGCTTGTGTGAAATATTTGCATTGGCCACTCAACTTTTTTAAAATTCCAGTTTTGGCCCCAAAATTTTCATTTCTATTTTGAACCACTTTTTCTTTTATATTTATATTTTTATCAATTTTTTAAAAAATTTATAAAAATGACTCAACTTTAATTAACCAATTACTCTATTCAAACAAACAAAAATTATCAATGCAGAAAATATAATTGAAGTATTAATTTGAATTACTTTAGAATTTTAAATTCTCTAAAGCGTGTTTGGATGAGGAAATATTTTACGGAAATTAAATTCTTTCCATTCAAATTACTTTGTTTGAATAATAAATTTGGAGAATTTTTAAAATGAAGAAATTTCATATGCTATTTTGTCAAAGATAATTTAGAGAGTTTCAAATAACTCCTAAAATTTAAGAATTTCAATTTATCTCTTTTCTTTATAATAGAATGAATGTGCAAATTGTCCTTGAAATTGTAATCATGAAATAGTTCTTATAAATTTATAATTTTGATCTTATATGTTTCAAAATTTACATATTAGTCCTTATACTTTTCATATTTATTTTGCAAATTGATCTCTAAAATTTTATAAAATAGTCCCTCAACTTTTTCAAAATTCCTGTTTTGACGCAAATTTAATTTTTATGTTTGCTCCAAAACTTTTAAAAATTATAAAAATATCTCAAATAATTTGTCCAAATAATAAAATTTAGAAATGAAAAAAACTCCAACATTTTTCACATTTTGTTTCTGGATTAGATTTCTCGTAACTAGAAAATTTGGTTATTGAGAATCCGTTGATGAAATCAATGAGTTACTTCAATAGAATACTATGTGTGATTCTAGCACTGATGAGTTATTATTAATTAATTAGGCAAGGTCAAATGCATGCATGGAATAAATGCAATGCTTCTGAGTGGATAACAAATTCGTTGATATCTCGTTGATTTCTTCCGTAACGTACGTGATTCGGAAAACAGACATTGTTGGAGGCATTTCATGATCAAGTACAGTCTCAATCTATAACTACATTTTTTTCTCAATCAACCATGCATCTTTCTTTATCTTCGTTTATTTAACAACTCACTCCATGCCACTTGTTTTCTTTTCTCCGAATTCCGTATATCTAATTATTCCATTATGAGATCAAAAGGAGGAATCATCTTATTCTATTTTTAGCATATCATAACACACGCCTTTTAATTATATACTCTCTTATTTTGTTCCCTTTTTTTTTATTTACTATATATTAACATACTTTTAATTACAAGTACCATGCATGATCTAGTGAGTAAAAAACAAAGTGCCGTGATCTAGATACATATTTTGTCAAAAAAATTATCTAAACACATTTTTGGTTTTTAATATTTCTATACTTATTATATATTTTTATTTTTTGGCTAAATTACATTAGCGGTCCCTTAACTTAATTTCAGTTAACGTTTTAATCTCTTATCTTCTTTTTTCCCGATTTGGTCCTTTATTCTTTATTTGATGGTGTTAGAGAAGAAAATATGAGTTTATTTAAAGATTTAAGTTATGAATTTGATGAAAGTTGCATTATATTGAGGATGATAATTAATTTTATGGGTTTTGTTTGAAGTTTTTGATGAATTTTTGCAAAAAAAAAGGATAACATTGTTGACATTTTAAAACATAAAAGATCAAATTGTCACTTACAATTAAAATAAAAGACCAAAGCGGAAAAAAAAAATAAAGAACTAAAACGTTAACTGAAATTAAGTTAAAGGATCATGGGTGTAATTTAGTCTTATTTTTTTTAGAGATGACAAATGTTTTAAGCATGTTAATGTTAGTGTTAATTATCCCCATCATTTATATGATTTTTGTGTGGATAAAATCTTTGAAAGTATCATTTTAAGTTTGCATCCAATTCATATGGCTAATAAGGAGTGTGTCTAATATGGATATCTCAACAACAAAAAATGCGAATAGATCTATGTTTAGTAAAAAAAATTGAATTTTATAATAATAAAAAATAAATAATAAATAATAATATTTTATTAAAATTTACTAAAATTAGTGAGATTTATCTTTAGAGTAAGACCATATTAGGCTGCCCAACTAACAAGTGATGGTTTCATTTTCTTAGCCCATCTTATAATTTATTTTTAACTACTAAAAATTAAAGACTTATCTACTTTCCTCTCTTTTTCATTTTCATTTGACAAACTCTCCAAGTTAGAGAGTCTACCTTTAATTCAAAATTATCTTAATGAAAATGTTGAAAATACTAATATAAAATTAACATCACAAAAGCTTCGTACTTGCTGCAACTCATCCATATAATTTATTATCATTTACTCATCAAAAAGATAACATTACATTTATTACCATATTCTTATCAAAAAGATAACATTACAGTAATTTAACCTCAAAAAAGAAGGCTAAATAAAAGATAACATTACAGTAATTTAACCTCAAAAAAAGAAGGCTAAATGGAGGATTTGGATTTCTTGTAGCTATAGCTGCTGCATAGTGCAACCACAGTAGAAGATCCTAATCCCTAGATGTTACACCCCAAATCTATCAATTAAGTTAGCCTTATTATTAATTATCTCATGCCATAAGCTCTATTAAATTAACTCATCATATATATATATAACCAAAAATGGTTAATTTATTTGTTGAGTGGTGGGTGATGAGTGGTCATGAGATGAAATTAAACCCAAAGAGCACCAGCTTTTTTAAGCATTGGAATCAAAGAACGGTTAAGATGAAGAGACATAACTTGATTGGCTCCACCAATAAGGTCACCAGCAATGAAGACAGTGGGAACAGTTGGAGAACAACCTAATCTTGATAGAGCTTGTTCAATGTCTCTCCCTCTTGGTATCTCATCTAGTTCATGTACTGCTGGATTCACACCAAAGTCACAAAAAAGTGTCTTTATTGTATGACTCATGCAACATGAACTCTTGCTGAATATCACCACTGGCCTCTCTGAAACCATCTTTGTTACTCTCTCCATTATAATTAATATTATGATCTATGTAATAATAATGTAATTTATCAATGTGATATTGAAGTTTTTGGTGTGGAGTGTGTGCTTTGAGCTAAGCCAAATGTGACATTGCTTATATAGGGGTTTGAGGGAATTAAATAATTAAAAAGATATATAGCGAAGGCAAAAAGTGGAGAATCGTGGATTAGATATTTAGGTCGTTTTCAAAATCGTTGAAAGTTATATAGATCAAAATCTACTTTTTACTATACAAAATATATTCTTTATCAATGCAATATGCATGCATGCATGCATACGGAAACAAATCAAGACAAGTACCCTTGGTACGGCTAGCTAGCTTCAAAAACAATTTATTTATTTATTTACTAATTTATAATATATTGATCTCTCCATGATTGTTACCTCTGTTTCATCATGTACGGTTATTTGAATCTCAGCACCACATCAAGCATTTTCTTGTTTTTTTTATTTATTTCAACATTCCATTGTAATAATATATACGACTTCTGTTTGGAGGAATATTGAGTAGTGAATATTATGGGCTCATTATAGATGATATTAAACTATTTTTTATTTAATTTTTTTTTAACTCTCTAATTTTTAAGAGAATCAGAATCTAGTAATTTAAATCCGACAAAAAATTATTTCAGTAAAAATTTAAATTTAAATTTTTTTTTTATGATTTATTTTTAACTAAAATTCATTAATTACTTAAACTTATTTTTTTATTTATTTAATTTAATTATTTAATACATATTTGTTAGTTGATGTGCATGCGTCATGGTATTAATATTGTAACTTTTTAATTTCTTGAGAATGAAATATTATATGCGTTAATTATCTATCTTTGAGCATCTGCTGCGATGGAAGAAAAGTTGGATTTATCCAATTGGGACCTCTTTTATGATTCGCATCCAATTCTGGAAAGGGAAATATATATGATTAAAGTTGAACTCCAGGAGTTGCAATGAATATTAATTATTTGTGACCACTAGATCAGATATTTTTAATAATAATAAATTATGATATATCTAGTGTTGTTCTGTACATATAATTAATATTCTAACATAACTTAAATATTGAGATATTGTTGCACGTTGATATTGTTGCCATGATATAAAATGTACTTATTGTCAACGTCTCTAATATCTTTTACCAATTACTATCATACAATTATCAAGCAATTTAAACAGGGACAATGTATACTTCAACCCTTACAAAAAAAAAAACACATAAGAAAACACATAAGTGTTGGAGTTTATTGGTGACAATTGTTGACTTTAATGATAAAGTTTTTAATGATTTTTTTTATTTGTAGAATGACAAAATTTATAAAAAATTATACGTCACTTAAAGAAGAGATGCAACTTTTGATTTTTTGTCTTTTTAATTTCGAGCAGTTATATATTACTATATTAAGTAAAATATTGCATTTAGTTGTAGAAATGTCATCTTTTTTCGCGCATGGTCTCAGATTATAGCCCAAAGATTACACGCAACTACTAGTCCAACAACGTAACCATGTCAATGAAGAATATTTACATATATACATACATAATATTTTAGAAATATCTCACAAAAAATACCTGATTTAACATCATAGCAAAAAAATATCAATTTTGTTGAAGAGTTATAGAAATTTCACCTTATCATATACTCGAAAGTCGTACAAAATTCAATCTACACTATAGAATTAAAAATATGAAAAATGTTTTTAATTTCAAAATCAATATAAAATTATTTAAATTATTCTAGGAATTGTCCAGAGAATGCATATATGCAGCATTGTGCATGGTTGGCTGTGTCCTGGAGATCTCTAGAAAAATCCATCTAACTGTAAAAGCTAATATATTGTTCTTTTCTTTTTCTTTTCCTTCTATTGGCATGGCTAAATAGAGGAATATTGGTGGTACAAGTGATGTTAATGTCAAAAACTAAAAGTGTCACACTTTTACATATATACCATTGTGTTTGTCAAGTCTCTCGTGGCGCCACGTTTTGTTGCGATAACTACACAAAAGCAAATCATATGCATAGGGTTCCTCTTCCTCCCACAAATCGATTTAGGTACTTAAGTAACTGTCTGTGCCTCTACGTAGAACCCAAAGGCCATTTCTTCTATCCGTACATAATTAACGTGCATATATATGCTCACTTACTTATATATATATATATATATATATATATATATATATATATATTCTCATGCATGCCCATACCCGAACACACAAAAGCTCGATCTTATGTTTACCAATAAATCATTGAGAAATTCATTCATTAATATACATTGTTTATAAAAATTACTCTGAAAAAGATTAATTTTACTCTATATGTTTTTTTTACCGGAATTTTACTCTATAGCATTTTGATAATATCAACAACCAACTCATATTATCTTAATATTTATCTTGATATATTTTTACTCTACATTAAAGTATTAATATTTTAATGATATAATTGTGTGATTGTGACATATGTTGGAAATTATCATTTGTGTTAGCTCATTTTAAATTGTGCAATTTTTTCTTTAATTTTAAATGAGCAATTTTATTTCATAATTTTCTCAATTGTGCAATTTTATTTCTCTTAATTTTAAAAGAACGATTTTAATCCTTCACATTTATTCGTTTCTTATTTTATAACCTCACATTTTTTTCTAAAATCTAATGTGACATTATTTAATTTAGAAAATAATTTTAAAAGAAAAAAATATAGCTTATGTGTATCAAACAACACTTCAAATTTATTAATTAAGATATTGTTACGATAATTCAAGCTCACTGGAAATATATAAAAACTCAAATAAATTGAGTGAATTTTCACCAATCTAACACAAACAAAAATCACAAAAATCTGTACAGTCAAAACCTCTAAAAAAAGAAGATCATGTAACAATTTACTAAATACACTAAATTTTAAAATAACAATTTAAAATAGAGTAATTTAAACTTCTTAAAAATAAATGCAGAAATGCAAACTAAACATAAGGGAGAATATAAATATCTCATAACTTACTAGTTGCTATAAGAGCTAACGTAATTTTACAGATTTTAATTTGTTTGCTTTATATTAATGAAAATACATGTCTTAATTTATTTGATTTTTTTATTTCAATAAACTCGAATTATCATAACAATTATATAATAAATTTGAAGTGTTGTTTAATATATGTGATCTTTTTTAATTAAATAATGTTATATCAACAATTTATTTAAAAAAAGAATGAGAGACTATATTAAAAAAGAGTAAATGTGAGAAATTAAAATCGTTCATTTAAAATTAAGGGAAACAAAATTACAAAATTAATTTGGGTGACTATATATGATACGTAAACAAACAGGGAGGGCAAGTTGTCAAAAATGAATTATTAATGACGGTGGTGGATCAAGTTGGAGAAAGAATTTTAGCTTTTACAAGTTGAAATTTTTGGCAAGACAAATATGGCATCGCAATTAGGGGTGTACGTGGGTTGGTTTAGATCGGTTTTGACAAAATTCGATATTTGACACAATCGATTATCTTTGGATTGGGTTAAGTTCTAAACCCGTATTTTTTTCATTTAACTCGAACCGAACCGACCCGATCAATAACGGGTTGGGTTGAGTTGGGTTGACGGGTTATACATAAATAATAACCTATTTTTTATTTTACAGAAAAATATATTGAATGAAAATATATTTAATACTTGAATGTCTCAAAAACTATAAAATTTCAATCACATCATTCAATTCTTTAAAAAATCATCAACCTCTCACACACAAAAATAAATTCAACAATCTTCAAATACATAAATAAATTCAACAACAGTAAATCAATAAAATATGAAAATTTATCAATTCTAACCAATATCAACTTCAAGTACAATCACTTAACAAGTTTCTCAAAACACTTCAAGAAACTCAAAATCTAAAGAAGAAGGGTAATGAAACCCTATAAGAAGGGTAATGAAACTTCAAGTACAATCATTTATCAATTCTATTTTGTCTGGGACTACCAAACAAAATTTTTAAAAAATATATATAACTAGTTACCGGGTCGGATTTAGAGGTCGACGGGTTCAAATTATTAAACTCATTATCTGAACCAAATATAAGCGGGTTTCAAATACAGATAAAAATTAAGTTAAGTTGAGTGATCGGGTTAGCAGGTCAACCTACACCCATATCCATCCCTAATCGTAATATTAGGATTTTGTAAAAAAAAAATGTCTATTACTTTGTAAGTGTGTGGTGTTTTTTCTCAACAGAGAACAATTATTAATTAAAAAAATAATGATTACCCTATGTCCTTTGCTTAGACCAAAACAATTAATTAACCTCTCGTGATAAAGTATCCAAAACCCTCCCAAAAGCACAATTGAAAAGGAAAATGCTCTATCGTATTTTCAATTTTTTTAAATTATTGGGGATAAAATAGTGTTACACACAGAGACAAGGATATAATATGAGCTTCTGCTATAATATATTAATTTTTCTCTAATTGTAAGTTGTAACTAGAAAGATATTCCAATCGAGATTTTTTTCAAGATTGCCTATGATTCCCACCAGCATTAAATAATTTGTCCTAGATTGCGGTAAAGTATGTATATATCTCTTAAGCCGAAAGAACTATTTTTGGAGTATATAAGCCGAAAGAACTCAAAACTAATTAACCCACAAAAATATTCCTTAAGGGATTGCAATATAACCCGCACCCGCGTGTATCCACCTAAACCCGTTTGATTTGTGCGGGGAAAACCCGCTTTGATTAGGTGCGAATTTTCTCCAAAATCAAAATTTGTGGACAGGGACAGATTTGGAGTGGTGATATCCACCCCGCACCTGCACCTGAATCCGCTCCACAAATAATATTAATGTAATTTTTAAATTCTATATACATATATATATTTAATATTTTTTAAAATATTAAAAATTATAATCTTATCTCTATAGAAAATATTTTTTTTATTTTATAATTGTCTAATAACAATTATTTTATTATGTTAATTATAATAGATATAATTTTTAAATTTATAATTATATATATATATATGAATGGTGCGAGTGTGAGCGGAGAAACCTAAACCCCGTTGCGTGCGGGGATAGGGTTTAAATTCTACTCCCGTTATAAAATGAGAGCGGGTGCGGGGGCGGAGAAGGCAAAATCCGCCCCCGCCTCGCCCTATTGTCATGCCTAAATTCCTTTCCACAAGCATTATTTAATACATCCATCTAGCTAGCTACTTGATAAGAAAAAAAATATTGGTGGACATCATATGCTGACCTTATAATTTGTTTTAACCATGTTTTGATAGACATGATAGATATATTTGAAGTTAGGTCTAAGTTGTTTATAAGTCGGCTAAAATTGACTTTTATTAATTAGTTTGGTAAATTTTTTTATAATAAAAATTTATGGTGAGAGGATTCTGCATCAGTTTAAAGTAAGAAAGAATTTAAAGTTTATTGCATACTTACAAAAGAATTTATATTTATCTCTCTTCAATCCCACTAGCAATGATCATATCCACAATTTATAGATACAATGTCTATCTTTTTTTCACTAGACCAAATCGTTGGAGTTAATTAACTTGATTAATTATAATCATTATATAAAGTGTATCATATATTCATTGAAATCAAAATTTTGGTGCGATGTGTGTGATTTTTGATATTGAGATTCAAATATCTGTATTGAAAGATTTAGATCACAGAACTAGGGATCTTGTAAACGTGTGAGATTTATTGATGCTTAGCTTGGACAACCATATTAATGTAGGGGTTGGATTGTACCCCTTTACTCCCATTTTAATAAAATAATTGCTTATAAAAATAAACAAATTAAGCACATTCACAAAAATTGAATATTACATATTGACTCACATATAAAAGACAAAAATATTAATAAAAATTATTATAACAACAAATTCGTATAAATAACATACTAAAACGTTTGTGGAACAACATCTATCACCCTTATCCAAAAATCTTCTCTCCGTCAACTTCTCCTGCTGTTTTTCTTTTAACATGAGGACGCTTGCTACATAGCTGCAATACTAACGTCGTGCTCTTTATAATATTAGGGATTCTTGTATTTTCCTTCACATGGACCAAAGTCCAAGTCTCACACGCACACTTTTTTTTTTATTTGGTGTGGGCTCCCACTTGAAGAGGGACCCACTCAACACATACATATTGCATGGATAAGAATATTTTTTGTAGTAATTAAAAAGAAAGCTTTGATCAATCACTTTCAACGATTTTGAAAACGACTCAAATATCTAATCCACGATTCTCCACTTTTTTCCTTAGCTATATTACTTTTTAATTATTTAATTCCCTCAAACCCCTATATAAGCAATGTCACATTTGGCTTAGCTCAAAGCACACACTCCACACCAAAAACTTCAATATCACATTGATAAATTACATTATTATTACATAGATCATAATATTAATTATAATGGAGAGAGTAACAAAGATGGTTTCAGAGAGGCCAGTGGTGATATTCAGCAAGAGTTCATGTTGCATGAGTCATACAATAAAGACACTTTTTTGTGACTTTGGTGTGAATCCAGCAGTACATGAACTAGATGAGATACCAAGAGGGAGAGACATTGAACAAGCTCTATCAAGATTAGGTTGTTCTCCAACTGTTCCCACTGTCTTCATTGCTGGTGACCTTATTGGTGGAGCCAATCAAGTTATGTCTCTTCATCTTAACCGTTCTTTGATTCCAATGCTTAAAAAAGCTGGTGCTCTTTGGGTTTAATTTCATCTCATGACCACTCATCACCCACCACTCAACAAATAAATTAACCATTTTTGGTTATATATATATATGATGAGTTAATTTAATAGAGTTTATGGCATGAGATAATTAATAATAAGGCTAACTTAATTGATAGATTTAGGGTGTGACATTTAAAGATTAGGATCTTCTACTGTTGTTGCACCGTGCAGCAGTTATAGCTACAAGGAATCCAAATCCTCCATTTAGCCTTCTTTTTTGAGGTTAAATTAATGTAATGTTATCTTTTTGATAAGGATATGATAATAAATTTTATATATGGATGAGTTGCAGCAAGTATACACGAAGCTTTTGTGATGTTTTTTTTAATTTTATATATTAGTATTTTCAAAAAAAAATCATTAAGCTAACTTTAAATTAAAGGTAGGCTCTCTAACTAGGAGAGTAGATCAAAGTAGTTAAAATGAAAAGAATAGAAAGTAAATAAGTCTGAATTAATAATGAAGAATAACTTATAAGAAGCATCACTTGTTAGCCATACGATGAATTGGCAAACTTGAAATTATACTTTCAAAGATTTTATCCACAAAAATATCATATAAATTATGGTATATATAGCACGTACTAGCCAATGATCTTGCTAAATATATATATAGAGTTTAATTTTTATGCATTACTCTGTAAAAAAAACAAATATTATATAGTAAACAAACTATTGTAGATTCTTTTTTATATGACTTTTAAAATACTTATAATTAAAGTCTAAAAAATTTTTATGATAAAAAGATTATGATTAGTCGACATTATAATCTTTTTTACTGTAACAATGTATATTAATATAATTTGCTGAAAATGACTTTTTTTATGTCAGATGAAAGAAAGTAATAATTAATGTAAGAATATAAAATTAATTCGGCGGTAAAATTAAAAAATTACTGGTGGAATTACGAAGTAGGGGAATATTATAACATTGAATGTTGTATTTTCACCAACATAATAAACAATAATTAGTGTGTGTTTGGAAAGCAAGATTTCCACTATCATTTTTTACGTCAATGCAAAAGATGCATAGAGTAGAGTTCAATAGACGTGCACTTGAAATCATACCGCGCCGCATGGTTTTAAACATATGTTATTCCAAAAAATTTAGAAATAATAAATATAAACCTCAAATGTGTTTCTAGATCACGGTAGTTGTTAAACTTGTTAAAAGAATAAGCAAGCGATTAAAATCAAATAATTAATAAGTTTTAGTTAATAATAAATCATTTAAAAAAATTAAATTTAAATTCTAACTGAAATTTTTTTATTAAATTTTACATATCTTTTAACCAAAATTCTAAATTATTAAGAACTCAATTCTCTCCAGAATTAGAAGTTTAAAAAACCTTGTTAAAAGAATGGTACTATAAAAATGGCTTAGTTGCAATTTTAGTCCCTTTATTTTTACTGATTCACCTAATTGGTTCATTTATTTAAAAGTCGACAATTTTGGTCTCTCCCTCTAATTTTTTAACTAAAAAATGATGACGTGATATGGTTTAAATAATGTGATATATAATACGACGATTAATGATTAACACTCCTAAAATTGGAATAAAACGCCGTAAAAACTTATTTTTCAACTTCGTAATTTTTTCATATTTTTAATTTAATTAATAACATATAGATAATTAATGCATCTAAATGGTTCTATATCATATAATTGTATGTCACGTCATTACAAATATGTCAAATCGTAATTTGTTTAGTTCAAAAATATGAGGGAGGGACCAAAATTGTCAACTTCTAAAATAGAGGGATCAATTTCGTGAATCAGTAAAAATAGAGAGATTAAAACTACAATTAAGCCAAAATAGAATTAATATACATATAAAAAAAAAGGAAAAAATTAACAAGCTATAAACGTAGGGGAAAAGAGAAAATCATGAATAAAAGAGTACTCTCCCTAGCTTTAAATATAAATAAAAATATATTAAATATATAAATTTCTTTAATTTATTTATATTTAAGGTGGGGAAATATATATTGACAACGTATGTGATTCGGGTACAAAGGTGTGTGTGTTATGATATGCTAAAAATAGAATAAACGCAGTGTAAGATGATTCCTCCTTTTGATCTCATAATGGAATAATTAGATATACGGAATTCGGAGAAAAGACAAAAGGTGAAAGAAATGAAAAACAAGTGGCATGGAGAAAATTCTTAATGTAGTTATAGATTGAGACTGTTGAAGTGCTTCCAACAATGTCTGTTTTCCGAATCACGTACTCTATGTTACGAAAGAAACCAGATATCAACGAATTTCTAATCCACTCAAGCTGTGCATTTATTCCATTCCATTCTCTGTGCATGCATTTCACCTTGCATAAGTAATTGATTCGATTATTTATGGATTCTTATAACTAAATTTTCTTCTTGTAAAAAAAATAAATCTAGTTTTCAGAAATCAAGTTAGACTTTATTTTTTGGTTTAAATACGACTTTTTTGTTATAAATATTTTTTATTTTAATCTCTATAAAAAATATTTTTAATCATGTAAATAATATTAATATTTTGTTTTTATTCTTTGTTGTGTTATTTTAATCTTTGTAAAATATCTTCATATTGAAATTGATCTTACGAGTGTAATATTCATTTTACTTCTTTTTTTATCTATCATTTTATTTCCTTATATGTAGCTTATAAGGGAAAAATTAAATGACATCTACTAAAAATAAAGTATGCGTTAGTTTTTTAAAAAAAGTATTTTACATAAATCTACATGCAATATAAAATGATTAATTCATATTATTGGAGAACTGTGTAAAATTATTTTACACCGTCAATGTATAATAATTACACTATATATTGTAATGATCAGTTCCAACGCAAAAGAAAATAAAAATAAATTATATGATTACAAAGATTAAATGATATGAAGATCTAAAAAGAGTGAATTAGAAGCAAAACAAAGAATATTTTAAGTTAAACTATTACATTTTGCCTTTTGCTCTTACAAGCATATTTTGATTCAATTATCAATATAGAAATCATATATTAATTAACTTGGTTGCTGAGCTAAAAGACAACGAATGAGTTTTATGAAAGAGATATTGTGTTTAAATTCGAGAAACAAACCAAACCACTAATTTACAAACATTTAACTATAAAAAAAAGTAACTAGCCTTTAATTAATTATAATGGGTTAAATTAGTTTTTAATCCCTATAAAATTTCAAAATTCTATTTTTAGTTCCTATATGTAAAAAAATTGAGAATTTTTTAGTCCCTAAAAAAAATTATTCCACTCTTCCAATTAGGGTTATCAAATAATTAGTTATTGAATTCATATTTCTATCTTTGTCTCACTTACAAATATTATTCGTTTCATATTAAATATCACATTTAAGTTGTGCACGGTTCTTAAAGAAATAATTAGTTTGATTGATTTCAATAGTAAAATTAGTAATCTATCCATCACATAATGAGTGAGTTTGAACATTTCACACATATTAAGAAAAATGAATAAATAGAATAAAGAAAATAATATTTTTACTAAATTATTCTTATCAAGTATTGGTGCATTCACCATTAACATTAATGCAAAATAGAAAATATTGAATTGAAAATTATGCATGTAGTATTAATTAAACTATACAATTGAAAAAATAATAATTAATGTTACCTTGTAAATTGAAAAGGATCCTTCATTATGTGGCAATTGTTTTTACAAATGTGTCACTCATTATGGTGGAGGGAGTGTCATTTACAAAAATATTCTTATTAATTGTAGTTGGTAAAATAGTTAAGTGGAATGAAATTCAATAAATAAGGGTAAATTAGTGGAAAATAATAATAAATAGTATTATAAAGTAAGAATTATTTTGAGACACAAAAAAGTACAAATGTGACATTTAATTTGAAATGAATTTTAGTCCTACAATAAATGATTTATTTGATCATTTCACATGATTTAAGAAAAATATATAAATAAGAGAGAGATAATAATACTCTTACAAAATTGTCATTTTTATGTCTTTGGGGTATTCATCATCATAATCGTAAATGCAAAATGAAAAATATATATTAACTTACAAATAATGGAAGTAATATTAATGAGATACTATTATTGGAATTGATCATTTTTTAGTAATTCTTTTTACAAAAGGAACATCCACTGTGGGATGGGGGAGAGGATTAGAATTTAACATGGATTATTATCGCGTAAATTAATTTTTTTTTCTACAGAATGATAGTAAATATCATCATAAATTCACACAATTGTGGTATGTGAGGTTCGAAATTTGAATCTAAATAAGATGTTAATGACACTTAATAATATTAATATTTTTTCTAGTTGAACTAAAATTTAAAGAATTCATGTAAATCAGTTTTATACAATCCTTACCAAGAGAAATTCATTTTTGTACGTTACACATTGCAAAATTGAAATATTATACGAAATTATTAAATTTGATTGGTTGTTAATATAAAATTTGATTTAGAGTGACGACATATCCTTTAAAGACATCATGTTTCAAATTACAAATCAATTATCAAGTAATTATTCTCAGATCCTTACTTTCATTCAAACCCCAAGAAGATTTCAAACACCATTTTCTCTTGACAAATTCAAACTCCCGATTCAAACTCTCTCTTTTCTCTCTATATATATGATTTGTATTCTCTTATTGTTTATTTAATTATAACATTACATTACTATATATTATTATTACATTTGATGAGTTTTGTTGGATTAGTTGATCTACTTCTCCTAATAAATATATTGGTTTCTCATTAATGACTGTAGAGAGGTAATCATTGAATTTGATAATATGGGTTGTTTTCCATTTTTTGGATCATCCAACAAAAATGCTGACTTCGTTCACTCCACAAGGATTTTCCCAGGTCACCACTAATTTGTCATCTTCCACTCTTTCCACTTTTTGATTCTTAATAAGTTCTGCCATTGACTTTTTTATAACAATAGTATGTGATTGGACAATAATATGTTTTCTACATTAGTAGGGCTAACAGTACACTCTTCTATACATGCTACAAAATTAATTATGTAAGTTCCGTTTAAATTTGATAAGTCGACTCATGTGAATTTCAATCAACGTAACAAAATAATACGTTGAAAAATGTATGTTAAAGAGTATTTATTAATATTATTTTTAATTAAATTTCAAAATCTTACAATTTTTCCTTGTTATAACAACAAAATTAACAATGGAAAAGGTAAAATTAGTCATCAAAATTTGACGTTCTTAATATTTAGTGACGAAATTTTTCATTTTTAAATTTTTGTCACTATTTCAACCTTTTTTTAACTAAGATGAACTTGTGTTCCTAAAAATGTAAATGAAAGCTTTATCGATTAAATGATAAGTTTGTTCAGAAGAATCTAAATATTTTACTTCTATGTATATTATTTATGCTGATCATAGCAGACAATTGAGATCTTTTACATTAAATGTACTAGAATCCCATTTTTAATCGATGATGTGATGCAATATGTAATTTTGCAACATAGACCCTTGTCATTAATAATGTTATTTTATTTAAAAATAATTTCTAATTATGTTTTACAAACAAGCTGTTTTGAACTATGATAATTTATGGCATTACTCCTTTATGTGTGGACGTATCATAGTGACTTGCAACATAATCATCTTGGCATTGCCTTTTAATATATCATACTAAACTATAGGTATTAAAATATTTAAAAGTTTATATTTATTTCTGTTTGATTCATGCTTGCTTAATTATTATTTGTGCAGAAAGACATAAGTTTGCTCCAAATGATGAGTCACTAGAGAATATTGGAGCACCAAAATTTACATTGGAAGAGCTTGAAGCTGCTACCAAGAACTTTGGTCCAGAATGTTTATTAGGTGAAGGAATGTTGGGACGTGTATTCGAAACTCACCTTGATAGCATTAACAAAGTAAGTAAAAATAACAAGTTGTTGCTTTGGCATTCAAACTTTGTAATATATACATTTTTAGTGTATTGATTGTTTGTGCAGGTAGTTGCTGTGAAACAACTTGACCCAAATAACTTCAAAGGAAATAGAGAATTTTTGGTGAAGGTTCTGAGGCTAAGCCTCTTACATGACAAAAATCTAGTGAACTTGATTGGTTATTGTGCTGATAACAATCAACGATTACTAGTTCATGAGTTTATGCCATTGGGGTCATTAAAGAGTCAGATAAACAAGATGCCACTAGATTGGAACAAAAGGATAAAAATAGCAATTGAAGTAGCATTGGGTTTGGATTACTTGCATAACAAGACATCTCCCCCTTTAGTACATGGAGACTTAAAAGCATCCAATGTCCTCTTAGATGAAGATTATAGTGTCAAGTTATCAGATTTTGGGTTAGCAAAACTTGGACCAGATGATGAAAATGGACCGAATCGATTATCGGGAACAATTGGTTATTGTGCCCCTGAATTTGTTATCACAGGAGAAACAACTATGATGTCTGATGTATACAGCTTTGGAGTAATCTTCCTTCAATTTATCTCAGGACGAGAGGCTTTTGATCTAACACGTCCCATTCACGAGAGAAATATAGTTGTATGGGTAAGTTCCAATTTATTCTTATAATATACAAAATTACCTGCTAATAATTTGCAATAATCAATTAAATTTTGATGTGCAGGCACAATCTCTTTTGGGCAACCGTAAGAACTTCAGCAAAATTGTTGACCCTCAACTTAAAGGTGATTATCCATTGCGAGGATTTCATCGAGCACTTGCTATTATAGGAATGTGTTTGGTAAAAGAACCTTCTAAAAGGCCTATCATTCGTGATATTGTGGTTGCTCTTACGTTGGAGTTCAATATGTGTAATGACCGAATTGATAATTCTGATCCTCATTATGACAAGACTAGAGTAGTAGCCCCACATAAGAAGATGTATTATGATTGAGTGATATTAGCGATAAATTTCAGTAGGGTCATATAAAAACATCTAAATAATCTTCCACTTCATTCAGAAGCAAACATATGAAAAATTAACATGTATGAAATCAACATGCTCATATTGCAGGACCGCCAAGGTAATGTTTTTTGTAATGTGTGCTATAAGACGGCAACTCCTGCTTTATGCTTCTAAATTTTGATTAAAAATAATATCTTAGAATAAAATTGTTTTTTTTTAATAATTGATTGATGCCTATAGCTCGTGCATATTTGTTATTTTTATCGTTTCTTTGCCGTTGGATTTTTTTTTATGGCTCGTGATTATGTTAATTTCTTTTGCATAAAAAAAAAATAATTTTAAAATTTGGTGCTAGAGTCTCAAGTTTTCGGTTTATACAGCAATGGGGTGAATTTAAACTTTACAAGTATCTTCTAAATCCTATCACTATTAGCACACAGTAACTAAATAAGCACACACATAAGTGGAACTTATGAAATACATAGTTATTGACTTGTAATCCTTTATTGATTAGGCAAGTCAAATGAAGCAGCAAAAATAACAATTGATAATAGACGAATTTGAGACACTCAACTATCTCATTCACATTCGACTAAAGACCAATTTGGATACAACAAAAGTACAACTAGAATACAATTTTACAAAAAACGGGGTAATATAAAAAGCAAACCGGAGGAAAATTATAAAAATATAATTTATATATGCTGCTAGTATAAAATAGTACTATTATGTACATATTTTTATTCTCGCACGATGTGACTATTTTATAAACGTGCATATTTTTTTGTTTACAAAGCGAAAGAAAAAGGAAAACGAAAGCAAAAGAACTAGACAGGAGACTAGTAGACAAATTGTGAGCCTCCGTAGTCAAGTGATGGAGAGGTAGTTTCTCATTAGTAAAACACATAAAAGTACTATTTCTCCAATTCCACCAAACACCAGCAGAGAAAACATTAAAATTATGACTAGATGATGAACTTTTGGAGAAGGTCCCAGACTAGCTTGCCAATGATAGAAATATTAAGGCAAAAATATATTGTTTAGTTCTTTAACTTTAACTCAATTTTCATTTAGATTCTTTTAATTTATTTTTCTCCAATACGATTTTTAAAGTTACAATCATTTACACCATTAACCTTTAAGAATTATTAAATTACAGATGTAATCTTTAAGTTTAAAAATTTTATCAACTTATTGTCATAAATTATTTAAATCTAATTGAAACATCACAACAAATTGATTGTCAAAACTACTTTGCATATGTAAAGGTAGTTAAAAACATTAATTATGTTAATAGAATTTTATTACTTTTTTTAAAAGTTTTACATGTGTTTAAGATATAGAGAAAATAAAAAAATATATTTTATTTACAAGATTTGATGCATATTGTTTAAATGATTAATATAAATGACATAGTATTACAGCATTTGATAAAGATTCAAATGATTAAAAAATTTCAATTAAACTAATTATTATTAAAATTAAAATAAATAACTAGCAAAGCAAACAAAACATCTTAAAAGAAATTAAGTTAAACTTAAAAAACTATCATAAAAAAAATGTGTATTTTACCAAATATTAACAACTCTATTTGATCTAAAGCCAAGACCACCCCAAAATCTTCAGCATAGAGATACATATAGACAGACAAAATCTTCAAAATACACGTAACCAAACGAAGGCTACATCCGATCACATTTCACCATTTTTTTGTGTGAACTCACGTTTCACCATTTTTAAATTGTATATTTCTTTTAATAATAATTAATATATATCTGAACAATTAAATTTCATCAAAGATATACATAAAAAAATTATACTATCGTACATACAATTAATCTCAAATTATAACTAATGAGAATGAATATAAACCACATTCCAAATCCTATAGACTAATTGTCTACTATGAAAACAAGCAAAGCAGTATGACTAATGTATAATCTATTTGTTGGTTTAAAAAGCATTAATTGATTTGAACTTCATGAAAGGGTCCAGAAAGAATTGAATAGTTGAATAATATTCTACATGATAAACAGGCTGCAGTTAATAAACTGGACATTAAATTTAACAGTCTAAATTTACAAACAAACAAAAATTGAAATTCAATTTCATCTTAATCTTCCTTATCAAACCTTTCAAAGGTTACATTACAGAAAGCAGTATGGATAGGGAAAAAAAATCGGAACGGAAGATGTTAGAAGTAAATGCGGGTAAGTAGAAGGCCCCTAGCATCAAACTTGGGTACTTTTAACATGTTTACTAAGCCATATCAGATTCACCAAGACTTTAAAATCGGATGTTGGGTGTATGTCCATTTATTTTTTCCTCTTCCCCTGCCACAACAATATCAGTATGCTTTAGTGAAATGGTGACATTTACCTAATCAAGATGTCCAAATATATAAATGGCATTTATTGTCAATTGCAGATCGCAATAGTGCTTTAGCGCAGCTATTAGACAATATTTTGTATTAAATAGCGTATCGCAAAACAATGACAATTTGTTCAAAATTTGTTACGCTATAGAGGTGCTCTATAGCTGCTGCTAGCAGCTAGCTGCTATTTAACAACTCTTGTGCATAATAGAAACAAACATACCGAGCTTATATAGTAATCCATTGTTAACTGCTTCCGCTTCTTCAGAGATGGACTTTCTGCTTGTCTTGGCAAGGAGCGCTTTGATGGAGTCATACTCTGAGATGATTGTATAAATACGTTAACTTAAAAACAGTTTAATATATATATCAAGTTGAATTAAAAAACTGATAAGCCAAAAAGTTATATCAAGTTTAATTAACTCATTAGGTTAAAAAAGAGATTCAAAGTACAAACCTTGGTGGCAAGTTTCTTTTCTTTACGAGCTTGTCTCTCTCTTTCATCGTATTCTTGGTTTTCCTTCTCTACCAGCCGAATGAGGGTGTCACATCTCCTTGTTAGTTCCTGTGTTGTGCGTGACTTTACAAACCAATCAAAACGAAACAAGGGTGACATTCGAAATGCCGCCTTCAATTCGTCCCAATTCCCATACCCAAGTTTGTGAATCATGCATATCTGCAAATTTTGTAGCACAGTAAAATAATGTAAGAATTTTATGTTCAAAAAACAGACAAAATAAGGAAGTGGGCATAAATGATTTCAGTAAGAATAGAGTAAGAAAATGAAAATTAAAAATTCACACCATGAATCGATCACATTCTTCATTGTACAACTTTCCTTTGTTTTGTCCATATTGTATCTTCAACTCTAGCCAAGGGTTCTTGTATCGGTCCAACTTCTTCCCAATAGCTTTCTTGATCTCATCTTTCCGAGCTATTCTTGCCTCCCCTCTTTCAATGTTTTTAATAATTCTATCATAATCTACAGCCAATAAATCAAAATACCTAAATCAGAAGATCCTTAAACTTTAAGATAAATGAATTTCAAGTTTTGTTTGATAAATCAACACACGTCAAAAAAGAACCAATACATAGATGCATTGTAGCTATCGTAATAAAACACTACTATACAGTCTGCACAGTCCATCTCAACATATCAGCTGTTGGCCTATCAATCAAGCAAAACTAAAGCTACTAAGATTGGGCAGGGACATGGATAATTATTAATTTGCATAGTCTTCAAATTTCTTAGCCACAGTTGTACACCAAAAATCAATATTATCACATATATAATAACAAAAATTCAGCTGTTGGCCAAGACTTAATAACAAAAAAAATTGCTTTAAAATACATATATAATATTACTCATTTGGATTCTTCAAATCATTTTTACTGCTGCAAAATATATTATCACATTCACGGTAACTTACCATTCAATTCCTTGAACCGCTCTTTGAAGACTTCTGCATATCTTTCAACTTCTTCTTCTGTTTTTCCTTCCATCTCAGAAGCAATACTTCTTATATCATTTCGGCCATATTTTTCACATGCCCTAAGGAAAGTGTTAAAATCCTTTCGGCTCCATGATGAAAACCCCTATGTTCACCAAATACCAGAATGAAAACAATATACAAATCCGTATCAAAGCCTAGTTCATAAAGAAATTTGCCCACCTCCTCTAGCAGGTGCTCCTTTTCTTCCGCCTCTTCTGCAGTCAATGGTTCTCCCCCCTCTAAACATTCAACATGCATGCCACTATTAAATTAATATATATTTACATACAAACAGTAAGGTGAAATACAAAGCCAGTTGGTGCCTACATACCTTCAGGTTCATCAACATCAATGGAGTCTTTTACCTGATTCTTCTGATGTGTTTGCTGAAATTATGTTAAACAATATCAATACATATATACATTTGCTGAGGTAAACCTGAAAAATGTGAATCAGCATCTTTATGTTACCCACCATTAGATAACGAACTTCCTTTTCATACAACTCACTCAGCCTGTGTGTGTTGAAGAACTGAAAATCATGCCTGAAGGAAAATAGAATTAAAAATTATCAGGCAAAATAAGCAGTATACATTTTTAGGAAGAAAAAAAAATTGTTTCAATGAGAAGCTTACAACTGAGGCATCCTAGGAATTCGGGGTTCTTTTGGTTTAGTAGGGCCACCTTGGCGCATTGTTTGTTTGAAGTATTCATTCTCTGAGTAACTAAAGTCAGAACAACAACAACACCCAACATAATAATCATACATCAGATTGTGAAAAAAATAATCAATAAGTAAATATATACAATACAAAGGGAAGTGTTTACTTGCGCTTCCGTTCTCTTCTTGATGGCTCAACCCAGTTTTCACTCACAATTTTTTTGAAATCAACTTTGTTCTCATCCTTTATTGCAAGAAGAAAGTAAATGCAGAAATTGGTTAAAAAAGAAAAAAGGGAGTTGATGCAAAATTGAGCAATAAGAACAGACTCCATAATGAATAGCAAAAGATAAAATGTCAACTTACTTTCTCATCATCAAAATCAAGCAAATCAGCAGCTACAAAATGAAAAATAGTAATATTAGTAACTTCTAACTTGCATAAAAGTTAAATCGCCATATTAAATTGCAAAACAGGAGCCAAAGACTTGTGTGAATGAAACAAAAACTTTTATTGGTTGTGTAAAATCAATGTTAATACATGCAATAATGATGACATTAAACAGCTAAATTCTCAAAATCAAACAATTTAGCAGCCATGAAATGAAAAATAAAGTATTAGTAACTTCGAACTTGCCTAGAAGTAGCACAAGAGTTGTAGCTTTCGGTTTTTTTGTCTAATAGAACCCAAATTAATACATTAAGTAATGATGACATTCTAATTAGTTCACTCTTTCGTCATAAGGTTAATGTTTCAGACGGGTGAACCACACATTGAGACCAAACATGGCTCCTCTGTTTAAGCACAAAAAAATATTTTCCATTTCTTAAATGATCAGAACACATGTGCAGAAGCAAAACAAAACTTTTAAGAGTATGTATGAGTTCAAACAACAGATATAATAGAAAAGATCAAACTATTATCAGCAAAACTTTTTAAGGTTGCATACTGTCATCCATCTTAAATTTGATTGCATCTTCAGTAAATTTCTTCATCTTAGCATCAAGCTCAGCTGTTGATTCCTCTCCTTTGGCAATAATTCTGTCAATATCCTCGTCTGTAATTGTACTGTCCTTGGAACTAAAAACCATTTCAGCCCCAAATCTAACCATTTGAAGTAAATCATCTTTATTAACAGCTGCGTACATAAACAAATTACACCATATCATACAATGCACAAGTCCTGCAAGAAATAATTTTTTTTAAGAAACCATCCTGAAAATTCTTACCTTTCTGCTCAGCTAATCGTCCTTGCTGAATCACCAGAGCATCAAGTGCAAGCTTTTTGTAAGCCCTTTCAATGACTTTTTCCTCAATTGTGTACTATACATTTTAAGTGATTGGGATATCAACACAAACAGAAAATTTCAAATGGCCACCAAACACATATCTTGTTGGATATCTTAGAATACTTTTGGCTTGCATTTTCAATTAATTCAAGTGTTTGCACCAATACAAGCAAGATACAATAATGATTAGATAAAAATATTTTACTGTATCTACAATGACTAATGCTGATTTATGAAACATGAGTCGTCATTTCAATTTAGGATATCTTTTTAGGTTGCAGTTATACTAATTTTATGATATATCTAGTCTTGTTCAGTCATGATTCTAGAATTTTCTGTATCCAATATCCACAGGTCAGTGTCCTGTTGTATGTGTCCAGTGCTTGCATCCGTGATTGCTATATAGAAACATAACACCATAATACAATATTGCATACCTCAGTGCAGAATCGGAAAACTTGAACTTCTTTCTTTTGACCAATCCTATGAGCTCGATCCTGAGCTTGCAAGTCAGCTTGAGGGTTCCTGATACAGCAATTTTAAACAATCAATTGATTGTGGACTTACGGTACCAAAGCAAATCAGAAAACTGCTGACACAACCGGTTGAAATACTCACCAATCACTATCATAAAGAATGACAACATCAGCAGTAGCAAGATTGATGCCAAGACCTCCAGCTCGAGTAGATAACAAGAAGACAAATTTCTCACTTCCTGGTTTGTTGAAAGCCTCAATGGAAGCATCACGATCATCTCCACCAGTATTTCCATCTATGCGACAGTATAGGTATCCACGAAACATCAAATAATCTTCAAGTATATCTAGCAGCCTAGTCATCTGTCGAAGAGCCATAAAACTAAGCACAAACGGATGGAAACACATACAGTCTGCGTAAATAAGGCATTCATTGCCATTAATGAAGAGAATCTTATAGTATATCACACTGACCTGTGAAAATATTAGGACCCTAGAATCCCTCTCTTTTAGTTTGGGAAGTAATTTATCAAGTAGAACCATTTTGCCTGTAAAACATTTTTTTTAGAAAAAGAACAAACTGCATATTAATAATCCATCTGAAAAGGACAACTAGTAGAAATATCTTAATGTAAACAAAATTTACCAGCATTTGTAACGAGATGATCCCCTGTTGTATAGGGAGGACCAGGTTCAGCCCCTTGGAAAAGATATGGGTGATTACAACATTTTCGAAGTTGCATTGCTATATTTAGGAGACGCTTACGTTCTCCACCAGCATTTACAACCTCGAGATCCTTCTGCAGTAATGCCTTATAATATTGTTTCTGCATTTGGGACATGCCTACTTTGAGAATGGTTTCCTTTTTCGGTGGCAACCCTTTTTCAACATCTGATTTCAACCTCCGAAGAAGAAATGGGCGGAGGACCTAAAGTATACACAGATAACGATAATATTCTTTTGTACCACATTATCATAAGTTCATAAGGGACACTCGACGATCAACTAAAGTTTGAGGCTTACCTTGTGTAGTTGTTGAACAACCTCCTGTTGATCATTTTCACCAGAGATTTGAAACCATTCATCAAAGGTTTCAGCAGAACTAAAAATTTCAGGCAGAAGAAAGTTGAGAAGAGACCAGAGTTCATGAAGATTGTTCTGCAACATTGAAAGATAATGTACCACATATTACTCAACTGTATTAGCATAATTACTACAGATACAAAAAAAGAAAGAGAATTAAGATTCAAATTTGAAAATAAGCCAGACCTCAAGGCTCTAAGCATTTAATTCAAGATTTTAAACAGTGGGACAGATGCAGAAAAAATGCAAAATTCAAAGCATTTAGTTCGTGGTTTTATACTGTGGGGTAGAAGGGAAAACATGCATAAACAGCAAAAACAAATACTACAAATTTAACCAAAGATATATATATCATTAAACTCTACTCCCCTTCTAATGATGCACAATTTGACTACATATAGAAATTATCCATGAACAAGTGATGTTCCACCCGGTGTTGTGAAAACTAAACTAGATTGGCCAATCCAACCGGTTCAACTGTGGATTAGACACATGGCTGGTCTAATCAACTATATGAATCAGTTATGCTATTGAACTAGTTGTGAACTGGTGAACAAATCATCAAACTATCGTTCAAGTTGATGGTGTGGTTATCTTTATTTTGAATGAGAGGAAAAAATAAACTCAAGACAAATAACAATCCCTATTTTGCGTGCTTGAACACAGTATAATCCCACTACACACACAAACTACTGACTTGTAAGGTGAAAAATGTCCTCCACTTATATAAACATGTTTTCACATCATATTTCATACCAGTTTATTATTATTAATGTCCTTTTTATGAATCTCACTAGAGTGTGGAAAATGTAGATTATTAGGCATACATGTGTAATCGATTCAACTAGTTCAACCAATGACCAGTGTTCTCAACATCGAGATCTTACCTAAAGATCGGGAGGTGGGTGCAAGATCGTAAAACATAGAATCGTAAGATTTTACCAAAATAACAAAGTACACTAAAATAGATATAATACATATATAGTATAGTTATTTTTTATATATAACATAATATTAATAATAGGTTTTTAAAATTATTATTATGTCTTTAAAAAATAAAATTTATGTAAAACAATATATTCTTCTTATTAGATAGATGATATTTGACTATATTTTAATAAATCTGTTTGAGTCTCTCTTTACAATCTTTTAGCCCTTTTCCCATTAAAAAAATAAACAGCTCATTTAATGATTCTACCACATGGGCCCAAAACAAGTGAAAGCCCAAGTGTAAATCAGTCTCTTCTCTCTAACCCTAATCCCCCATCTAGGTAATAGAAGTCAGATCAAAACAGCTGCCGTCACTCTTTTGGAAGGCAGCAGGACAGACCGAGATTCTCTTTCTTTTCCTATTTGTTTAACACTTTGCTGATCAGAAAATATGGGTGATGGTAGGGAAGTTGTCGGAGGGGAGGCTTCAGGGACTCTCCGTCGCGAACCGGATAAAAAACCCGAACACGAATACAGGCAAAATGGGTCACCGTAAACTCGCCTGAGTTTGTGCAATCTCACGATTCCGGCAATTTTCCCAGCGATTCCACTCAATTCAGTGAAAAAGCAAATCTAGTGTCATCGTAGATCGTTGAGGGGGAGCAAAATCGTGAAATCTTATGATTTTACAATTTCGACAACATTGCCAATTACTCGCTGATTCGACCAGTGGTCCATTGACTCAGTACCTTGACCGAATCAATGTTAGGTGAGTTTTATAACATTTATGCAAACTCGTCTCTAATGGAATTTAATAAAGTTGCATGAGTAGAAAGCTAATCGCATCTAACATATTCATGTCTGATAATAACCCCTTCACACAAAAAGAAAGAACTTAATAAATTAAGGATGTGAAACCAAAAAAATATGCAAAACTTATAACAAAAGTGTGGAGGGTGATAATTCAAATCTTGTCAACCAACTACAGCCAATGAAGAGCATCTAAAATAGTCAGGTAATAAAGTGCATAATGTACAAGGCGAAACAAATGGAGGCTAAGATTCTCAGGCATATCAAATATGGAAAGAAGGAAAAAAAAAAGACAAGTAACTTGCCACACACAAGCAAGCAACGTCCATCAAGTCGACCATATCAAACATCCTATAATTGATCTCAGATCATTTAGAAACCAAATACAGCCCAAAAAATCATAATTTATCTACCCTACAACAAAATGAGTTCATTATAAATTCAATTAGACAGAAGAATTGGTGTTAACATTTCCATGTTAAGAAGATTCCAATAAATGAAATACATTATTTTATTTAAAGGAAACATTCATTAAGATTACAATATCATCATATATGATAAATAATACTACTATGTTATACCTGTAGAGGGGTGCCAGTTATAAGGAGTCTGTAGTTTGTATTATAAAGCCTCATTGTCTTGGACAGGAGGGAGTTCTCATTCTTGATCCGATGGGCTTCATCAATAATTACATAACGCCAACTAAATCGACGCAATGCAGACTTCTCTTTGATAACCATTTCGAAACTTGTCACACACACATCAAACTTTCCAGCAACCAATAGATCTTCTCTTATATGTTTCTGTAGTTATTTAAATCCATTAAACAAAAAGTGTCAAAACCATGTACCAATCAAAACCCTTGACAAAAATAATTCAGTCCAGCAAAGCTAGTCTTACCCTTTCATCAGGGCTACCAAGGAACTTTATTGCGCGTAAAACTGGACAAAAGCGCCGAATCTCATTCATCCAATTTCCAAGAGTAGATTTTGGAGCAACCACCATATGTGGACCTGTTATTCCTCTGAACTCGTGTAAATAGCCCAATAAAGATATAGTTTGTAAAGTTTTGCCAAGCCCCTGCAGATCAACAACATATTCATTCATCATAACTTTAATTAATGAACCCGTACTTCATCAATAGTACACGTCACCAGGAAATTATGCTTGTGTGCAGCTATTTAAATGAGGCATCTCTTAGGCCACCAACTAATGCCTACCATTTCATCTGCTAAAATTCCATTGATTCCATTCTCGTACAAACGTATGAGCCAGTTTAGCCCAGCAAGTTGGTAATCCCTCATTTTCCCTTGGATACCTGTTGAACAGATAAGCAATTTCACATTTGTATCAACCAAAATTTTAAAAAATATCAAACATGAATAGAAAGAATCCAACACATGTATTCAAGATGTATACCCTAAACCCTAATCCCTTGGCCACTTACTGCTGTGATTGCAGTGTTAATAACAACATAGCATGCAGTAAAAATATTCAAGATGTATTTGACCAATACATGAATCCCCAATGAGAAATCAGCCAGTCAGAATGCAATCCTTCCAGCACCAGAAAAATCAACTGAAATAGCTTGCATTCAAGGGCACCATCAACCAATATTATTACAGAAAGCAGACATTCGAGTTTTTATTTTCCAAAGAAACCAAGCAAATGAAATGCAAAAAATTAATATAAGCATGTGCTATCATAATAGATATCAAGAGATGAAGGGTGAGAAACAACCATAGCACCCAAGCACACACAAAAAGAAAAAATAGCTTACATGAAGGTTGAGTAACCAGCCTTGTATTTCCTAAACCACCTTCTTCTTCTTTAAGGTATTCTTCGTCCTCCTCTTCTTCGGTCACTTTCGAAGCATGGCGTCCCCTAAGATGGACAACATTCAATTCAATATAGGTTCTTTGATACATGAGAAAATCGGTATCAGATCAGTCATAATTCTTAAAGTTTGGCCAGTGTAAACTTTGCCAACCACCAGTAGAAATTGAGGAACAAATTGCATATTTCACCCTTACTTAAAATTCTTATAAATAAGTCCCTTTTTACATTTTTTAGGAGTTCCGTTCAGATAACAATCGATGGTATAAAATAATTGTTAGAATTACATGAAGTAGAATTTGAAAAGGAAAGTTTTGCTGAAATCATTTTATCTACATCATAAACTAAAGACGTGGGAGATTTACAGCATTTGGAAGTAGGAAAAATATGTCCAACCATCATAGTTAATTAGTACTGCTTTGCTTTCACATTGCACAATTTTATGGTATTAGAGTATAGAAATTTCCCAAAGCCTATAAAGAACTTGCACATACATGAATGCGTAATTTTCAATATAATTAAAACTCAACAAGGCAAAACCCAAAAAAAAAACGGTGATTTGCAACGTAGTATAGTATACATTCCATTAATCTTCAAAAAGTACCTTCCCTTTGTCTTCTGAGATGAAGATTGGTCACCTTTGGCAAAATGAGCAAACAGCTCAGTTTGCTGCAAGAGATACTTCAATCGACCCTTTCCCTTAGTATTCTACAAGAAAAGTAACAATCATTAATTTCAAACATCAAATTAACAATAACTTTATAAAAAATAAAGTAATCCAGTAACACGCACCATAGAAGCATCAATAGTTGCATTTTGTGCATCTAATATCTCCTGAATCTTTTGTTTCTTCAACCTCTCCATTTCTTTTAATCTCGCTTTCTCACGCTTACTAATCTCGGGATCAACATTACTTTCATCCTACAATTAAACGTTTAAAAATATCATATATGAAAAAAAAAACAAATTCACGAATTAAAATTTAAAATTATGGAAAATGCTGGCTATGGTTTTTGTTTAACCTGATTATCGTCGTCGGAGTCGGCGTCGTCTTCAGCGGGTTTATCTGGAACAATGTTATCATCGTCGTCGGAGCTAGCGGAACGAGCGACGGCTTCGAGTTCGTCATCGTCGTCTTCGATCTGTTCATTGACGTTCTCTTGCTCATCTTCCTCTGAATTGGAGGCGCTTGAAACCTGAGACTTGGAACTTCTTCCCATGGTTTTCTCAGATCGAGGGTTTCGTTCGCGATAGTGTGTGCTAAAAAGAGGGAGCGCGAGCGAGTTTTTTTTATATTTTTCGAAGCGTGAATGCGTGAAAGGGGAAATGCGAGTAGGGGATCAAAGTGATTTATAGCCGTGTGATCTTGCGATTCCAGGGAACGGTGTAGTGTTAGAGTTGTGATGATGTGGAAGTAAACGAATATTTCGCGCCAGTGATGTGGAAGTGGAACCGATATTTTCCCGCTTGCATTACATGGATTTGGGGCCTTTTTTTTAAATGCTTTTGGGCCCCGTTTTGGGCTCCTAAAAACGCATCTTTCTTTCCGGGCTTTTCTTCCCCGGACGTTGAAGATTTTATTTTATACCCCTTCCATTATATTTTGACGGTAGGATTAAAATGACAATTTTACTAATGTTATTCTTTGAAACATTATTACTTAATTTTATTTGTATCAATGTTTTGGTAAAAACGTTATAATTCAAAATAATATTTTTAAATTCATTTATTTAATTTAATAATTAGAATGTTTCAAAAAAAAATAATTAGAAATTTTAAAAAATGAAAAAAAAAATGTTAAAAAGATCTCGAAGTAGAAACTTAAGAGTAGTTATTTTTATTCGCATGGAAGTGTAACATTCTCACCCATTTGTAATGGAATAAGAGTAGGAGAAAATGTAGGTAAATTTTATTTCTTTGAATAAAGATTTCTTAGCATAATTTATTAAAACTTTAAACAAACATGGGAGTATAAATTTTCCAAATATCACATTCCAAGGAATACTTTTGTAATCCATGAAACAAACATCTTCTTATTATTTTTTGTTGAGTAGTCTACTATCAAGTGAATTGTACTTATAGGACCCTTATCTTTATACTCTACTCAAAACACTTATTTTATTTTTATTTATATAAAAAACAAATAACAAATACAATCAAAAATCTAAAAACAAGTTTTCGGAACAATGGATATTTTCCCAAACACACAATTTGAAACTTTTACTAGAAAATTCAAATTTAAATTTTTCGATATATAAATGTATTTTGAAAAGTCTAAATTTTTATTTTTTTGAAATACAAAATTATTTTTAGTTTTCCAAAACACAAATTAAATATAGTGGTGTAGGATATTTTTTTTAAGAAAAAAAAAGGCAAAATGGAAACTTGGAATAGGATATGGGCTATAATTATGGGGACATAAGATAAAACTTTTCCAGATGCTTCCTAATTATTTTTTTAGGTTAACGGATACTAGGGTTGTACGTGAGTGCATTTGGATCGAGTATAGCAAAACTGGAATGCATGTGTAGAAAATATTGTGATGGGTCTTGTAAAATAAACTTTTGTTATAATATTAGACTCTGTTGGATCAAACTGCTCGTTTATAGATTGGATTGAGTATTTGGTTAAATACGTTCATTTTTTTATTTATTTAATTATTAACAACGAGATATCATATTATTTCTAAAAATTACACAATTTTATTTTTGTTCCTTAAATTATAAATGTTAGACACTTTGGTTCTTTAAGTTATTTTCGTTTCGTTTTAATCCCTTAAGTTACAAATATTAACACTTTGGTCTCTTAAGTTACAAATATAATACACTTTGGTCATTTCTAATAGTTTTTAACACCGTAACTTAAGCGACCAAAATGTCTATTTTTGTAAATTAACGAACTAAAATGTTTATTGTTTATAACTTAAGGGACTAAAACATAGTGAAAGTAACTTGAAAGACCAAAGTGTATAAAATTTGTAACTTAAGAGATCGAAATGAACAAATAAAAGTTAATGGACCAAAGTGAAACCTAAAAATAACTTAGAAGACTAGAAGTTTAATTTAGTCAATTTAAAATAAGCGTGTCAAAATCTGCATAATAAACTCTACGTGCAAAGAGGTCTACACATTTATTAGTCTCGCGATCAATGAACACTTCTTCAACTTGCCAACGATAGGAGTGAATAAGAAAAGTAGTTTCCGCCAAAACCTATTGGAAATGTTGGATAGGAGTATAGCCTCAACGGATCATATCTACAACCACTTTGGAGTCAGATTCAATAATAACATATTGGAAGTTCAACTGAATAACAACTTTGAGCTCAGATATAATTGCCCAAACTTCAATCATTATGGTTTTTGAGGAAGTGAGCTTTCTTACAAACACGTGAAGAAAATTTCCATAATGGTCACGAATTGCACCTCCGCACGCTGAGCTACCATCACTAAAGTGATGCGAACCTAAAGGATTTCAATCATTGATCGATATTCTTGACGTGAATATGCAATTTACTTCAAAGATTTCAAAGTATCCTAAAGGGGATTTATTGGTTAACCCGTTTGCATCCAATATATATAGATTGGTTGAGCGAGTCGAACCTAAAGTTTAGTGTGATACAGATGCTTTAAAATTTATTTGTGCAACTTTCATCATCATTAGTTTCATCTTCTTTTTGTTCAAAATTTTCAGTATACCCCAACAAAATATCCAACATTTTTAATATTATTAATTTAAGGATCTGTTTAGTTCAACAAACGAAGATTTTAATAGATGGGATAAATTTTAATGAAGGGGCGAAGGGGAAAGAGGAAAAATAGATATATGTTTGGTTAAAGGAAGGTCGGGAAGAGATAAATTTAATTTTAAATGGTTTTTTATTTATGTTGAGCTCATCCCCTCCCCTCAAATTCCCCCAAAATGTAAGGAGATTAAAAAACTTTTATAGTTAATTTGGTTCAATGGATGAGATGAAAAACGAAGATATGTTTTGTTAAAAAAATGAGAGAAAAAGTGGAGACATTCTTGGTTCAAAATGGGAGAATGGAAAAGATGAGAGAGATTTTTAATAGTTTTGTGTTTGGTTTAGAGAAGAATTTTAAATAGTTTTAATTATGTTGTTTTGGTTATCTTCTCTCTCCTCCAAATCCCTCAAAATAAAGGGAGAACAAACTAACTTTAGCATAAATTTTGGCTCCCTCCTGTTCTATTCGCTTTTAAAAATTGAATCAAAGACATAAATTTAAAAATAGTTCTCGTCTCTATCTACTTCGAACCAAACACAACCTTATAGGGGAATTTACTTCCCTCTTTTCTCCCTTTCTATAAAATGAATCAAACACATTTCATCTAAAATATATTTTTTCATCCCCTCCCCTATAACCAAACACACCCTTAAAGTATTTTACTTGTGATTCTATATTTGGAATATTTTGATATTCCATTTTCAAATTTGATTGTAATTTTTCATGATAGTTTTCTTAAAATAAATAATTAAAAACTATGTTAAATTGCCAAATACAACACATAAAAATTAGTTAATTTATTGAAATGCTAATTTGTATGGAATTAAAAAAAATTATTTTATAACCATAGAACGATAAGAAATTTAATTAATATTCGCATTTATTTGAATAATTCTATTGCAAACATATTGCCAAATACAACACATAAAACTTAGTTAATTTATTGAAATGTTAATTTGTATGGAATTAAAAAAAATTATAACCATAGAATGATAAGAAATTTAATTAATATTCGCATTTATTTGTATAATTCTATTGCAAACATTTCAATTTTTTAATAAAGAATCTTACGTGCATTTTATGAATGTAATTAATTATTCCCAATTATGCCATTGGAATTTAAAAATACAATTAATGATTTCTTCATTCAGACTTTTGTAAATTATATTTCTCATTCTAAATAATTCAAATTTAGAATTTTAAATCCAAAAAAGTCATTTAACTAATTTTATTTTTTTTATTATGTATACTTCACCATTAAACTATTTTTGTATAAAACCTATTTTATTTTATGCAAATTTAGAACTTGAATTAATTTTTTTCCATAAAATTAATGTTTC
>JBBPBQ010000002.1:5227593-5269689 GCA_037974755.1 Cicer yamashitae
TTACAAATTGTCAAAAAAAAAAATAAAGATTGAATATGAGACATTAATAATGCAGTACGATAAGAACATCTAATGATTTTTATTGACATTATAAAAGTATTTTTTTACTAAATAACGATATTTATTTATTCTAATCGGTAGAAATTACATATAATTAATAACAATACAATTCATAAAGTGATTTGCTGATTTAGGAGAGTTGGAGAGAAAAAAAAAAATTCAAAAGAAAGTTAACAACTAATTACTAACATTTATTATTTAAAACAAAAAATCAAAATAATTAAAATCGAAAGAGATGAATTTATGAACACGCATTGATTGAATTTGTAATATATTAAAATTGATATGTTAATCTAAATTAAACTAACATCATAAAAAGATGAAAAATCAAAATAATATGATACCAAAACGATAAATTAAAAAGATAAATCACTCTGAACTAAAAATTAGGCACAAACTATCCACTTCCGATGTAAAATAAAAAGACTTAAAATAAAAACAAAAGAATCACTCTGAACTAAAAATTAGGCATAAACTATCCACTTCCGATGTAAAATAAAAAGACTTAAAATAAAAAGAAGGCAGATGCAGTTTTCTTTTCCTATGTTTCATGCCCACCACGTTACCAAGACCTTGAAATGGGTTATTCGTACTTAATAAGGCATCCAATTGGAATACCCAATTAAATAGAATAAAATTTACGTACAAATATACCTTAGCTTCATCCGTTCCAAGAAATATCACAGTAATTTGATTATTTTATATTAAGACTCTGTTTAGTAAAATTAAACTATAAACTTGTTAATAGTTGAAAAGTTGACTGATAGTTGAAAAATTAGTTGATCATTGATAACTTATAGTTAAAAAATTAATTAATTGAAATTAAATTATTTGGTAAATTTAGCTTCTAACAATATAGAAGGACATAATTATTTAATTTAAAATAACAAAAAATGTGACATTTTTTTATCTAATCTCTCCTAAGTATTGTTTTACTCTATTTTTCTTAATCAATTTTTCTATATTATTTTATTTTTTTACTTTCTTCTTCTTCATTGTGTGACTTGTAAAAATTGTGTGAACTGTGAAAAATTGTGTGACTTGTAAAAATTGTAAAACTTGTGTGAATTGAAACTCCAGCTTCTCCCATTTGTCGACTATGTATTAATTGTGTGAAACTCTAAAAAAAACTAAATGACTTTTATAATATTTTAATTAATATTTGTCTAGATCCGCCACTTGTCACTTCCACCTTCCTCCCTTACTTCTCTTCCCAATGTGATTGCATGTGATACCTCTCTCACTCATGTTTAACAAATCTTTAAAGTAAAAACCATAACAATGTCATTCATTTTTTTTATATCATTTACTTTTTTTTTTATTACAATACAGACATAAATTTGAATAGTTCTCTAAAAGTTTAACAAGCTCCATGTATAAATAGTAATCATAAAAACAATGCAATTCATTTATAATCTAGCATAAAAAATGAATTTAACTTTATCACAGTGACAAATTAGAAGATGAATAAATATTAATAAATATGGCAATGCATATCTTAATCAATTTTAAGATGAATGACATAAAAATTTATTTTTTATTGAGTTATTTTGACAAAAAATTAAAGAAAGTCCAACTCTATTCACCTGAAAGAAGATATATGTGAAGTTGTGAATTAGTGGGTGATAGAGTGGTGAGTGGGTGGGGTTGTTATTTTGTATTACATATGGATAAAAAAAAAAATAATATGGTTAAAAAGAAAAAAAATGTAAAAACTATAAGCTATAGTCTCATAATAAGCTATAAACTGGTGAGAAAAACTTATTTACCAAACACATATATTTTAATCCAATAAGTTTATAAGTTAGTTTAATAAGGTATAAGCTATATTATTGGCGTTATCAAACAGTGTCTAAGAAAATTGTATAAATAAAAGAGAAATAATACTAATTTTATGTTGTTTTTTAGTTTCAAAAAACTGATTCAAAATAAATTTCAGCCACTGAAGATATTACTGGGTTGAGTCGCATACTACATTATCAAAGATTTCTTGCCGTACTTGAATAATAGAATGATGTTGATTGGAACACCTTATCAGATGACTCCTACACAACCAATGACTATATTTTTAGTATAGCCGGTAGTGCTGTATCTTGGAAATCGAATAAACAAATGATACTAGTTCAATCTACCATGGAGTCTGAAATGATAGCACTTGCTACAACTAGTGATGAAGCGAGCTGATCGAGATGTTTGTCAGTGGAAATCCCTTTATGAGAAAAAACATATGCCAATTGTGTTGATCCACTGCGGCTATTGGAAAGATTGAGAATCGTTATTACAACGGTAAGAGATGAAAAATACGTCGTAAGCACAAAATTTTTAGATAGTTACTTTCTAAATGAGCTGTTATAGTGGGTCATGTATGCACTGATGAAAATTTAACAAATCATTTGACAAAAGGATTAGCTAGAGAGAAAATCATAAATACATCCAAAAGAATGTGACTCGTGATGGTAACTCGTCCTAAAAGACTGGAGATCCCAATAATCAGGTTCAATAGATAATAACAAGTCGTGAAGTCATATGAGATGAACATGTTATTATAAATCAGAGAAGCATGATTCCTGAAGCGATTATAGAAATAGATAATAAAAACTCTTAATGAGATCTATACTCTATGCGGAGTGGAGTACCTACCACAAAATTACTCTTGATAGACTCGCCTATGTGAATTTGGAAGTGGGGCTGCTTCCTATAGAATTTTGAGTCAGAATTCCTATATCGTTCACTATATTGGGATAGATGTGCAGGGCCATTAATGCACGAGCTTTTGAGAATACATCATATGAAAATGTTGTGTGTGGGTTTGATGTCAGAGATAGAGTTCAAGACTGCAAATCACTCTTGTTGAATCTGAATTTTACTTAATGTGCAAAGATTCAAGTCGGAAGACACCTCTGCCTATGCACAATCTTATAGAAGCATTCGACGTTACTTCAAAAATATTTTTTTAATTCAAGTTGGGGATTGTTGGAACATAGGAAAGTATATTAGTATATGAATTCAAAATTTGTTGAAGTTTCACATTGAAAAGCTTTTATATATTAAGTAGTTTTCAACTATATAAATACTAAAGTCTCACATTAAATATTTAACATATGTGAGTTTGCTTTTATCACTATACAAAAAGTTCAAACTTTTGTGAAAACACGCAAAAGTTTGATGCATTTCCCAACTTTCTTTCTTCTCCCTCTTATGCTCGATGCACTTATGAGCAACTTATCCTCTGCACTTTTGAGCAACTTATACTCTTTTCTGTCCCTTTAGTTTCTGAGTGGTCATAATACTATTTTGTGTCGTAGTTCTTTCGATTTATGAGTTGTCATAGTACCATATTACGAGTGACTTTAACCGCCATATTGATGATGTAATTCTAGAACGGTTTTCTACGGTGAAGTAGAACTCTGATACAATTTGTCTTCTTGGGGACTTCGTAGTTGATAGTCTGCATTACACAATTTAGGCAGTGCCGTGAAATGTCTTAAAGAGAGCGACTTAGTCCGCAACTCAACCCAATAATATATTCGGTGACTGAAATTTATTTTGAATCAGTTTTTCGAAACTCAAAAAGAACATTTTATCAAATTATATTTCTTATGTATTGGTAAATTATCAATGTTATAAACGTATAATAAAATATATTGTATAGGAAATGATGCAAATATTATTAATTAAATGTCACAATTGAAAAGAAGTGCATTAAAAATTGAAATAGTAAATCATTTTGGGATAATTATTTCAATAAATGTATCAATTATTTTGAGACGTTTTTTTTTTTTTACAATGTGTGTCACAAAAGTCCTATATCCCCATTCGATACTATAATAGTAAATCCCATCCTCAATCTATCAATATTAATCACAAGTCGTTAAATGAATGATTATTTGATGATAAAAATTATAATTATGTAAAAAAATAAAAAAATAAAAAAATAACTATTTATTTTTGGTATAAAATTAATTTATACTGATAATGCGTATTATTTTTTCAGATTAAAATATCAATTACAATCTCTAATATATCAAAATTAGCATGATGCTGTGAGTTTTTATTTGCGAGCGTGTTTTCAAATGTAAGATTGAGTCTAACAATAACGGAGAGTGACTGAGCGAACATTATTTGCTTGATATTATTTAACGTTGATGTTAGTATGTATTAGTGTTAAGTTGTGAGAGAAGATAAAATCATCAGGTCTCAACTTCGTTATCATTATACTCCTTAAATCACAACAAATTATCATTGATTGAATATAAATAAATAATAATTTTAAAATAACTTTTACACGTATTTTTGAAATAGTTTTCGTAACAAATTTTTTGTATTAAACTCAAAAATATAATATGATTATATATTAAAAAAATACAATGAATGTTACTGCTTTTGTTCCTAAATATTAATAATCTTTTTCAAAATTTGTTTGTCTATACTGATAAGACCTATTTTTATTTTCTATTGCCTAACTTATTTTTTTATAAAAGGACCCCGATTTATCTTACATATAAAAAGGATAAACTTATTCGGTCTCTGTGAGAATTGGTGGAAAAAGTATCAAAATAAGATGATAAAATTATGAAGCTAATAATTATAAACACAATTTTAAAAGATTAGTATATACAAAACAAAACTTGTTAACCATTTTAATTTTTGCTTTTTGTACGGAAAGGTCTAATGCATTTCATAAAAATCAAATGATTATACAAGCACAAACATCAATAAAAATTTGAGAATAAGAATTTGAAATAACCGTCTTAGTTAACTAATGAGTAATCATGTTATTTAACTCTTAATAAACTCAACTTCATAGTAAAAGCAAGGAAAGAAGTCTCTTATACTCAAGATTCAAACCAAACTCAGTAGTATCCTTTTAATGGTGCCTAAAGCCACCCACCACCAATTTGGTATTCATTTTAAAGATAACATTCTTCAAACTAAGCTCCCACATCCTTTAAATTACTACTCTACTCTCTAAGGCATAAACCAATGTCCATCTACACCTCAACACATAAACATTTTGGTTGTGATGTTGGTCCGTTTTCAGTTGAACATGAAGTCATTTAGACAAGACATAATTCCCAAATAAATAATTGTAGAAAAACTCTCATTGCATTCCAAACTATTTGATTTCTAACTTTGCTAAAGACTCCACAATGTCATGATCTAGACTTGTTGATCATGTATAGAAAGTTTTTCCAACAAGAGAAAGAACTCGCGGAAGGAGTTTGTGAGTAGAAGTTGTTGTTCAATCCAGTCCCAAAGATGAACCTTGCACCAACGTATAGTCCACACTATTCTCGTAGAGCAACAAATTTCATCATGAACAATACTTCAAGGGCAACTCGGAGACACTCTCAATAAAGAATTAGTTGAATGTTGTCTTTACATACCCTCGAAGTGAAATATTTAACTTTTCGGAGGAACATAAATCTTTCATTGTCCAAATTGATTTCCCTCAACGTTGAGCTTTCATGTATCTAAGATTTGATCCATACTAAGGTGATATGTAAAACCTCACCAACATAGCAACATTTGGTCACAGGCGATGGTCTTCAACTATGAATTCAACCAGCAAAGTATTTAACATTACCTTTGTCTATTTGGTTGACAGACGTGATTACTCCACGTTAAAATCTCATTTCTATCTCATTACTCCACGTGATTACAGTCTGTCATCGAATTATTGCAATACATTTAATAATTTATAAATGTTGACAATATATAACTAATATTTTGAGACATTCAAATTTTTGGAGCTATATGCGGTGCCCACCCACACGAACTATGGCTCGAGCCTAATTATGGAACACAAATACGTTGATCATGCCCACACACCAAGTGATCTCAAAGATGTGTTAAGCATATTTATTAATACCCATAAGTTAGGTAAGTGAATTTTATATTAAGCTAGGCAAACTATGATAGATTCTAATATGAATCAGGTTCACAATAAACTGGTATTTGAAAAACTCTACCTACCACATAGGTAATTAACAATCATTTTAATTTTTATGTTTGAGACAATAATTTAAAATATTTGATAAAAAACAACAAAAAATAAATATATATATCATATTGAATCAACATCAATTAAATCAATGTCTTATTCATTAAGACGAAAAGAGTAGTATAATATTAGTTTTAAATCGTGTTGTTGATCATTGTTAAAACTTGTGATAATTTTTACATAATATAGTAGGAGTAACAAATAGTAACAATAAGTAGTAACCAATTTGTTAAGGAAAATCTAAGCCGTCGAAAATGGAAGTCCACACAAACAAACGTAGAGCGTTGCACCGAATCTCTCCCTCTCACTCTTCGTGTATCGTAAACCCTGAGGGCAAAAATGAAGGCTTAAGCTACAGCTTCTCTCTTAAATCTACCGAGTTCGCCCGGAAGCAACATCTGAGTCGTAACTCGCTCACTTTCACATTGAACAATGCAAGTGGTATCCAACGCTCGCCGAATCGCTCGGCTCTTTCAATCTCCGATTTTCCTTTCCTCTCATATTCGAACCACCGAAGAATCGATTATCTCAGGGCTCGCACAGCGCAATCACCGGCAACTTAAATCTGAACCGTTGAATTTCTTCGCGTCAAAGGCTTTTTACAGTTCTGAAGCTGTTGATAATGTTGAAGGAACTCCCACTCCCACAGGTTCTTCATTCATTCGTTAAAACTAAATTTCCCTTTCGGAATTTCATTTTGTTATGTTTATTGATTTGTTATATTGTTGAATCTTGAATGTAGAAACTGTGAAGGATCTTTATGATAAAATGCTTCAATCTGTAAAAGTTAAACGATCGATGCCTCCAAATGCTTGGTTGTGGTCAATGATTGCTAATTGTAAACAACATCACGATATTACTCTTCTCTTTGACATTTTGCAGAATCTTCGCACATTTGTTAGTTTCTATCTCTTAAATATTTATTTTCAATTATTTATTTATTTATTATTTTTGCTATGGTGATGAATTTAATATATATGGTGAACAGAGGTTGTCAAACCTTCGCATACATGACAATTTTAACTGTCATCTCTGTCGCGAAGTTACTAAAGCATGTGTTCATGCAGGAGCCCTTGATTTCGGTATGTTTTGTTTGTGACTTTATAAATTTGTGTTGTTTCATTTGTGAAGTTTGAAGATATGAAATTAAAATTTTAAGGCTATATTGGCTTAAATATGTGAGCAGGAAAGAAGGCTTTGTGGAAGCATAATGTTTATGGATTGGCGCCGAGTGTTTCATCTGCACATTATTTACTGGTATTGTTAGTTATACTAATGATGTAATTTCTTTGATATTGTCTCCTGTTTGTGATTGGTAAGTTACTGTGGATTTATTGCAGCTGCATGCTAAGAACCATAATGATACTAACCTATTGGTGGAAGTAATGAAACTTTTGAAGAAGAATGATTTACCTTTGCAACCGGGCACGGCAGATATAGTTTTCAGGTATGTTATTGTTTTAGCATTTTCAATATTTTGGTTCGCAGTACCAAGGGTTTTCTTTGAAAGAGTACTGTTTGAAATTTGAATTTGGAGTCTACATAAAGTAGTTGCTTAACATTTCATTGATATAATTGTTGTTCCCTTTGTCGCTGGCTGGCATGTACTCATTTCTAATCATGCTTTGTTGTTAGCCCCTCAAAACTCTACTTGATTATATGTATTAGAGATACTTCATGTACACCATAAGTAGTGTAGTCTAGCTTTATGATATAAACCGTCTGTAACTAACTGATTAAGTTAGTTACCAGCTGTTAGAGTTTGTTATGATCCCTAGCCTCCTATATAAGGAGGTCTTATTGTAATCATGAAGATTTGTGAAATGCAAAACTGAAAGAATATTCAGAGAAACATTCAACAAACCAAGAGTTCAACTTCTAACAGTATGAAGGCAACATAGTGCCTCTTTGTGTGTAAGGCTACAAGTCTACAATACAGTTTGCTTGACTTTTTGAGCTTGCGAAATGCTTAGATGCATTGTAATATAATATAACATGTATTTGGTACCCAAAAAAGTGAAATGCCGCTGTTTGAAGCTGAAAGTGAAGCATATCATTTATCTGGATAAAAAATTATTCTGCATCTAAAGGTTGATTTTGGTATTGTGTAACACTAAACATAAATTATGATTCACACTTTTTGTTGTTATGTTGCCTTCGATATTTTCTGTATATAGTTCTGACCTGCTACCTGAGTCGATCATTTGCAGCATTTGTTACAATACAGATGAATGGGAGTTGATGAATAAGTATGCGAAAAGGTTTGTGAAGGCTGGTGTAAAACTACGACAAACCTCATTTGGCATATGGATGCAGTTTGCTGCCAAAAGAGGTGCACATAGTTCGAGTTTTCTTTTTGACTTGATGTCTTTTGTCTGCCTAATTTTGTAAGCTTTATTGAACTCTAACAGCAGTTTTTCAAAGTGGATTCCTATATCGAGCAATAAGCTATCCATAAAATTATGGAGATAATAAATTGCCTAGTTTTTACTGGCCTTTGATTTGTCTTTCTTTCCTAACTTGCATCTTCCTCAATGTTGGCAAGCTGTTTTTTCTCAGTTTTTAGGAAATTGAAAGAAACCCAAAAGAGAGACTCAAACCACTAATCGCATAGGCAAGGTTTTGAAAATAATTTTTTTTGTATAACAATAAAATAAGAGTTGTATTTTGTTGTACTATTGATTATTTTATTAATTGGGGGCTGTTACATTTGGATCAGTCACAATTTTCTCCAAAATGTATGCCCTTTCATTACCTGTAGTTGAAATTCATAGTTTGAAAATTTTAAACAACTGGTTCTGTATACAGTTATTCTGCTGCCATAGAAGGAAGGTGCTAACTTTGTTTATTGATCTGGAATATATCATAGATTTAGACAAATCATTCGCACTCTTACATTTTTTACCGAGGAATCATGCTAAGGAAAGATTACTTTCTGACTAATGTGCCTTGACTTGCTCTGTCTGTATATTTTTAAAAATAATTTGGTTAAACTATATTAATAACCTCTTAAAAAATTTGATGGCAATGAATACACACATGTATTATAATATGATTTGAAGGTCATGCTATAAATGATTTTTTGGGCTTCCTAAAGTCGTTTATGCTTATGATGGACTAATCATTTATGCCTTTCATATTCTTATTTGTAGGAGACACCGAGTCATTATGGAAAGTAGAAAAGTTGAGATCTGATTCAATGAAGCAGCACACTTTGGCAACTGGGTTTTCTTGTGCCAAGGTAGCAGCAAACCAGGCCACATCATTGTTTGATTTGGCAATTAATTTTGATTATAATGCAGTTACCAAGCTAATGTTCTCTGCGTATAACTTATTGTGTGATATAGTATTGCTTAATAGACAACGTACTCTCTGGAAGAAATATTGACATAATTATTTTGCAATTTTTACATGTTTGTATTCGTCAATCTAGTTTTTAAAGAGTCAAGTTGTTTTTTGAAAGGAAAATAAAAGAAAAGCTTCGTAGTTTCCCAATTTGAGAAGCATTACTTATTATTAATTCGCACCGCTTAAGTTTTCAATGCCGATACCTGTTTTGACTTCCCAGTAGCTGGATTGTCTTGTAGCAGAATTCCACTTTGATAACAAGTCTAAGCTAGTTTTTATGATTTTGTAGGGTCTTCTGTTGGAAGGTAAACCCAGTGACGCTGTTGCCGTCATTCAAGTTCTAAATCAGGTATGGGGTTATGTTGTTTACTTCTTCCTATGTTATACTTATAAATTTCTTTGCTGATGAGTGAAACAAAGAAATACTTTTCAAATAGAAATAGAACAGTGCGAGATGAAATTGTAAGGTTATTACCCTGGAAAAATTGGTTAAATTACAAATAAGTTTATATAAGAACAACTTTGAAATTGTGGCAAACAATATAGTTTTTTTGTATAAAAACTTCGAAATCAAATTAGTTCCATAACATGATGGTGAAGATATTAAAATTATATCGTTAATTATATTTTTTAGAACTTGGTTATGATATGATATGAATGACTGTTAGCAAACTGAGTGGAAGGTCATATTTTTCTTTGGATAGTCTTGTTTATTAACTCTTCGTTTTATTGATTTCATTTTTGCTAGACTCTGTCTGATGCTAAAAAATCAGGCATGAAGGATGAACTTCAGAAACTTGTATCTGAGTGGCCTTTGAAAGTTCTTAAGCACAAAAATGAAGAGGAAAGAAAGGTATACCATCTCAGTTGCGAAGAAATTTCAGTTTTGTCATTTTAGCTCAATTGTGTCTCTGTAAGAAGTAACATGTTTTTTCTGCTTTATTACTGACAGACATTAGCAGCCTCTTTGAAATCTGATATCCTTGCCATGGTGAATGATTTACTGGACATGGGTCTTGAGGCAAATATTAGTTTGGAAGACCTAAACAGAAGCGAAGCTATTCCACAATAGCACGAGTTCAGAATTTGTTGACCTCGGGTTTTAGAATATGCTTGTTTGAGGACTATCTCTATCAAGGTCCTTCATAGCCCTAGTAAGATACCAAGTCTTTGATCATAGCAAATGTTGATTACTAAATGGAAATTAATTAATTACTTTTTTGCTTGTATTCTTACTATTTCATGTTGTATGTTCCCCCAAGTGCTCAGTGTTTTGGTAGCATATTGGTGGCATTTAGCATGTTTTTCAAGAACAGAAATATAGATGTCAGTATGTTGGAACAAAAATAATTTGGCATGTGCCGCTGCTCTAATGTGCAAGCAATTCCTTTCTAACAATACAAGTGAGGATCCAATCTTGGTTTTTTAACCCCGGGATATTTTTGGCATTTGCACAACCTTAATCCCCCCACCCACCGACAAACACATTTAACAACTTTCTCCAACATTAGCCAATTGTGCATCTATAACTTCAACTTAAGAACATCTACAGTGCTTTTTTTAATTTGGATGTCAATTTTTTGTTGTTGTCATCTATAACTTCAACTTAGGAACATCTATGGTGGCTCTAAATTCTTACTAAATGAGGAGTGGAATTCATATGATTAAATAAACCTTACATGAATTTCATTAATTGTAAGATTTATGAAAAATAATGTATTTAGGAATGAAAATGAATGTTAGAAAGTGTATCAATGTTAAAAAGAATGTAAAAAGTGAGCAAGTGAAGTTTTAAGTAGACCCATATTCACAAGTACACTCATCTTACCTAAAACCTAATTTGTCGCAGGCAAGGGCTTGAGTAAGTTTTTTATTTTTATTTTATAAATTCCAGCGACTTATCTTCGTCAAAGAAATTGGTGGTCACAAAAAATGAGTTCTTCTATCATGACTAGACTTTCTATATACCTAAGAGGCAGAATTTGAATACTTGACAATTTGTTTAGGGTGTTCGAGCCCAATACCAATCAGACTAATCACACATTACCGGTTTGAGAGTTTAGATATGTTAATAATGACATAAGATGTAAATGTATAGGTTATACTTTTACGAACTAAATGTACATGTTATGTTAAATAGTATTTTAGTTTTCCTAAAGTTGATAGCGGCCAGGTTCACCAAATGATGTAGTGTGGTCTTTGTTTGAATTACTTAACCGAGAAATATTTATCATGTCTGTCATATTAGTTATTGATTCATTTAAAACAGATTTGTATTAAAAAAATAAGTTTGTATTGTGATTTTTTTCCTCAAAAAATGGAAAGAAATGCGCCTTTAGCTTCTATTACTATTTTACATAATTCATTTTTGCACCAAAAAGTTGAAAACATATTCACCGTGTCTCAAATTTGCTGCATTTTATGCTAAAATTTGCAATGCTGGGGTAGATAGATATTAGTAAGAAAAGTGAAGAACAACATTGCATAGTCTACGTGATCCGTCCAATGAAGTGATATAATGATTAGGAAAATGATGCGTCTATCTTCGTTACTAATCAATTTTGATTCCTTCTTTTCTTCTTTAGCAAGTAAAATTGGTTTCCCAATTCCCGTCCAAGAACAATAAAATCCATAAATATAGAATACTTTATATTTTTGCTCATAATAGTATTCATGAATATCACTATGCATAAATGTATACCAATATAGTATTTCCATACCACTTAGTGTATCTTTTCCCCTCTACCTCCGTGTATAACTAAAACATAACCGCACACATGGTCCTAATACCAATCAGCATGATTAATTTCTGTTCTTCATTTAATAAAGAAAATGAAACCAAAAGGATTAATTAATTCAAGCTATAAGCTCAAAATCTCTCTCTTAATCTTCTCAACAGTAGCGCTATTTCCATGACGATTTTGAACCAACGCGGTAATCGCCAAGATCAAATTCCCATGATCAACAGAAACATTTGCAGCTAAAATCTCAGCTTGATTGTTAAAGAACACCTTCAAAATCACCGTAACCAATCCAGGTTTCGCCACGGATTGAATTCCAAAAAAAGCTACATTACTAGAAACAGTAACCATAACAGAGCTATTATTCCTGTTACCACACGGAATCAACAAATTCAAATTCGCTTCAACCGATTTCATTTTCTCCTTCAGATCCTCCAACTTTTTCTTTTTCTTCTCAAGTTCCTTTATGTACTCAATTGTTTCATTTAATATCACTTCCCTTGTAGCCTAAAAAAACCCAAAAAAGGTTCAATCAAATTAAGAAGAGGTGAATTAAATATTTAAATAAAACAGTTATTATTAATGTGGTAGAAAATGAATGATTTTAATAACCTTAGGAAAAACAGTGGGGACAGTGGTTCTAAGGTGAGTGAACATTTGAGTAATCTTCTTCCTTCTTTCGCGTTCAATATTATGAACTTCATCTCTTTTTGCACCCAATGGTCGAACACGTTTTCTGTTACCCATTTCAGAAATGGTTGTTGAAGGATCAATAGTGTTGTTTGTGTTTTCTTCCATCACTACGATTGACCAAATAACAAACACACTTGGTTTATATACCAAACGGTTTTGCTTTTTTCTCAAGTGAGAGAGAGAGAGATAGAGAGAGCTTTTTTATGTCAAAACAGTCAGTTAGCCCAAAAGTACTTTTTTGCAGGAAAATAAAAGATATGATTTCTCTAATGACTATGAGGAAATAAATAGGTCTGTACCATTTGTAATGTTCAAACTAAGGCACAAATGGACTGGCCCGAATAGGTCAGTCTCTCCAGCCTGCTAAAACACAGGATTTAGACCTAATAATTTCAGTCCTAATTTTTTCAGGGCTTTTGAGCGCAGTCCAAATAAACTCGTTACCAATTTAGCCCGTATGGTAAAATTGGTCTTAAAAAAAGGTCCGATCAAACAAAAATTAACTTGGGTCGGTTCCAATTTTTTTTTAAGAATTCACAAAGACACAACAAATCCTATTTTGAAGGGAAATGTGACGGCACTCTCATATACAGACTCACAGTTTCACTCATCTCACTCCACGGGCACGACATACGGCATGAATAAATTCCTAACTAAGTTGTTTTTAAATGGGTATGAAGAAAATTTTTAAATTAAAAGAGTTGTAAAAAAATTAAAAATATAACTATTTTTTTTTTTAAAAAATATGTTGGCTACTCGTCCAGCCCGCAGCTTGTCTAGGGCCGGACTCGGATAATATTTTAACAGTCCATATTAAAAAGGAACTTTTTAGTTTGAACCAAAGAAGCCCACAACCCGTTAGGCCGACCCTAAATGGACTGGGTAGTCCGTTTTGACAGGTCTACATTCTAACGTAGAGAATGTATTAATTTTAAAAAATGTTAAAACTTTAACTATAATAAACTTTTTAAACTAGATGATGATGAATGTTTTTATTTTTATGATTGAAATAGTGACTTAAATAATATTGATTCGATAAAAATATTAAAACAAATATATATCTTGTATCGACTTCAATCCGATCACTATCTTATTCATAAAGAAGGGAATGGTCACAAACTATTATTTTTTAAGAGTATTGTCGATCGTTATTAGAATTTTTAGTGATTTTTAAAACTAATATACTATAAACACTTTATAAAGGCAGTACACCCAATACCTCTTCTCATGCCAATCATATGAAATCTTTTACATTTTCAACTTTTTTTTTCTTCGTTTCTTTTGCTAGTTGTTTCTTCCAATTTCCATTATTGTTTAATTAATTAATTTTTTATTTAAAAGAAACCAAATTGTTTTCGGTTCACATAAAATTAGAAAAGAACATTAATATTCAACTAACGAAATTATTATTATTTTTTATTAAAATAAGTATATATTAAAAATACTAACATTAAATGAATTAAAAATAATAAAACTTTTATTTTTAATAGTGACCAATATTAATTAATTTACCATATTTTTTTATTCATAATAGTAACCGAAAAGAGTAAGAGGGATTGAATTGAAAAATAAAAAGGTGAAAACTAACCCTGAAAATGGTGGCATTTTGTGTTCAAATGGCTGGTAATTGAGTAGATTCTAATAATGGCCATGTGATGGTGATGTTATTGATCTTATGCATCCATGAAGAATAACCGTATTAGTAAGAGAAAAAGGAGCTGCGACTAAAATAACCAACTTATGGCTGCACAGGGGATAACTTGGACCCCACTCAATGATAAAAAATAAAATGTGAGAAAGGAAAACGAAAGTTTGTTCTGGAATTGGAAGCAAAGTACTATATATAGCATATAGGGCCACCTAGTGAATGTATTTTTGTGAGAAAAGGCTCTTAAGTAGGAAAAACTAATAGTACAATACAAACTAAATCAGACAAAGAATAAATAGCAATGTCAATATAGATAGCCATTTTTATTTTCATGCTTGAAGTTTAACTTTATTTTATTTATTTTTATGTTTTCTAAAATACATGTTCATTTTAAATTGTTTATGAGGAGATGAAAAGCTCATATAATAAATAATTATGATAGAAAGAAGATGGTAATAAATCATATAAAAATGCATTTTTAAAAATAATAAAAATAATATGTTGATATGTTCAAAATATTTCAGATGTGTTTTCGAAAATTGTAAAAAGATGGTGAAAAAATATTAGATCTACATTCTTATTATTATTTTTGACTAAATACATTCTCTAATGTTTATTATTAAAGTAAAAATGAAAACACAAAACATGAAAAGTAAACAAGCTCTTGGCTTCTAGTTTTTTTTTTTTTATTGGAAAATGATTTTTGAATATATACCCAAAATCCCAAACACCAAATTAATATACATCTTGATTGAGATAAAAAAAAAAAAATAACGTGATAAATATAATATATTAATGATGATAAAGTGTTAGAATTGATCTCAGAGGATAAATTATGTTCAAATATAATAACTATTTATTATTTCCTTTACGATGAGATATTTTTACCAAACATAATTAAGTCGGTTACACACTATGAGTTTGAGATGAGGTCTCATCGTGGCAAAAGCATTGTCACACATATTACAACAACAGAAGCTAAACATCGTTGCAGAAAAATAACATTATGGTTTATTTGTTGACTAGGTTCTCCGATGAAGCCTAAAGACGGGAAGAAGTACCACTAGCAAGAGGAATGATAATGATCCAAGCAAAGACAAAATAATGGAAGTTACCATTGTACGACAAAATTTATCAAAGACATTACACACTTTATCCCATCTCACGTGAGAGTTTCCTTTGTAGCCAATGATACCGACTGCGGCGGCCGCACCGATGCCGGAAAATAGCAAAGCCACCATCAATGTATCAAGGACGATGAATAATGTTCCTAATAACACCTTGTTTTTACCTCTATTTAGGAGGGTAAGGAGCATAGAGATGAGTCCATATGTGCATGCTATTACATTTGTCACCAGAAAGTAGCTTTGTACATGAAAAAGACATTTGTTAGTCACTCTTATGGAATAAATAACTAAATAAACAAACAAAGGTGTCAATTTTCAATTAATTTCGTCCCAAGTGGGAAATCGGCGATTTTCTAAACAATTAATTATTTTTATTGTAATTCATTACTTATAAATTTTTTATATTTTGTATTAATCAATATAAAAGAGGGTTAAATAATTTTTTAGTTTCTCAAAATTTTAATATTTTATTTTTAGTCCTTATTAAAAAAAAATTAATTTTTTAATTTCAAAATTTTCTATTTTCATTTTCATCCGTGCTTTTAAGTCAAATTCACGTTACCCTTCAATTTTTTAAATGAATTTTAATATGCATATTTAAAATATTATAAGAGTCTCCTCCATCAAAACTTAAAAATTCATATTTAATTAATTAATTAATCGTAAAAAATCTATTTTTTTTTAAAGAATATGCTTATAATATCCTAAATATGAATCCAAAAAATCATTCAAATATTCGAAGAATATACATGAGTTGACTTAAAAACAAGGAAAAAAATAAAGCATAAATTTTTTGAGAACTAAAAAATTAAGAAATTATTTATAGGGACTAGAAAATCATTTAACCCTAAAAATATTTCTACAAGTAATTTTAGTCCTTGTTGAAAACATACATATTTAATTGTCCTTCAACTTTTACATTTTGAATGATTAATTTTTTGTAAATATGTTTAGAACTTTATGTAAAATTACTTCACAAAAATTTAGAATTTTTAATTTGAGATGAATTAAATATAATTTTTTTAAACGTCATAAACTAAAAATAAAAGTAACGAAAATATGAAATTAAAAATCAAATTTTGAGTTTATCTTTTTTTTAATGAACATTCTATAATATATTGTAAGTATGACTTCAAATAAATCATTCATAATTATTTAATGATATTCCAGTAGAGATTAAAACAACTCACTTGATAAATTTATAAAAATTAAAAAATTATTTAACCCTAATATGTATGTTTTAATAACTTAATTAATATCTATAAGTTGTGTATGATTACTAAACTGTCCTTGGGTATATCGTATGGATTAATAAAAATAATTACATTCTAAAAATGATGATACTAATAAGAAATATATTTGAAAAATGAAAAGTAAATATAACCCTTCTGGTGGCCAAATTTATAAACATTATTCTTTTACACATATATTAAAAAGTCTTAATGTTATGTAAAGATAAGTTGCGACCAAAATAACCCCAACTATCACATTAATTGCATTTGAAGTGAAAGAGACATGTATCCATTTTTTTTATACCAGCATCTAGGTACTGTATTCACCTACATCTTCCCATTTTTTATCAAATAATTATTTAATGCGAAGTTGCATATGAGTGGAAAATTACATAGAGTAAGATGAGAAGTTGGTACAAGTGGAGTGCTCTGATTGTTTCTCACAAAGATATACTTCACCCAATTAAATAATAATCTGTATAAAACTTATGTTTAAGAACAATTTTTTCAAAAGAAAACTTATAATTAGAGATAAAGAAAATAATCACTTAATTAAGCGATTATTGTGTGGACATATAATTATAGACAAATAAAACTTATAATTAGAGATAAAGAAAATAATCACTTAATTAAGTGATTATTGTGTGGACATATAATTATAGACAAAGAAAACTTATAATTAAAGATAGAGAAAATAATCACTTAATTATTAAGGATTATTGTGTGAACATATAATTATATACAAAGAAAACTTATAATTCTTGTGTGCACATATTTTCTGGTTCAATAGTAGAGTTCATAATTTAGTTTGCTCAATAATAATATAAACATATGAAGTTATATAAAATTATTATTAAATTCAAAGAACCTTTAAATCTATTTTGTATAGATCCATATTAGAATCAACCATTAGAATAATTTTAAATCCATGTCTTTTTTTCTCACCGTAGTTAAGATATTTGAGCTTTCATAAACGCTCCAATGTATTCACACAATTTAGACGTTTTGGGCTGTTCTAAAAGAAAACATCTAATTTATTTATTTTTTACAAGTGCCAAATTACCTCACAAATAGAAGACTCTGAAAATTGAAGTTAATATTTTATTTGTTTCTAAAAAACAGAGGAAGAGAATGAAAACTTACACATAGGCAGAGAGGTAATGCCACTTAGCAGAAACAGGAACATTTATAGGTGGCAAAGAATCAACAAGCTTAAGGGGAACAACCTTGCTTTGCTTACCCATCCCAATAAATATAGTAGCAACAAGGGTGAGAACAAAGGCCAAAAGCCTAAGAAACACATCACAAGAAACACCCGCAAGTTTTGTCGTCCCTGTTGATTCATCTCTTCTTCCATTAGAATTAGTGTTCATTTTTTTTTTTTATGGAAAAAAACAAAGCAAGTGAATTTAAAGGGTTCTGTGGATGATTTTTGTAAATACAAATAAGTTTTTATTTACTTAAAAAGATATTTTTAGATTTTAGTTTGTTGCCTTAAGTTTTGTTGGTTTTATTTCCATACATATACAATCAGTTATTATTTTAGTTAGATATAAGTTATTAGTTAGAAATTAATTGTTTTGATTTATCAAACATTAAATTCAGACAAAATAACTTATTTATATCTTATCTCTTATCAAATTTATCCAATAAGACCCTAAATAATTATTATCTCCCACTAGCCAACCATATAAGTCAAGGATTGCATTGAATTCACATTTCTATATGTGACAATTACTTGAATATCACATTTAAATTCAACCAAAATTTAATTATGTGGTCCATGTCACAATTATCTTTTACTAACTTGTTAACGTAGGTTTTTAAATTTTAATTTAATTGATAAATGTCGATATTGTTAGATTCGACATTTTGTTTCAGATTTGAATCCAATACCTCATAATTATATAATTTAATTATGATGAAATTTATCATCTCTTTTATGATAATAAAAAAAAAACTTACTAGTATGAGAAATGTTTATCTTAACAATATTTTTCTATCAACAATTTATTATTTGTGGAAAAAGGTTGCAATCCGAACATTTCATTAATTCTTTGGGATAATATAGGCGATCAGTAGAAACTAAGTAATAAGTAATAACTTCAATGATTTGATTTAGTTGTAAAATTACATATATTGAATTTTTTTAATGTCTTAGTTGTCATGAACGGGCAGACTATATAGATAAATCTATAACATCTTAAATTATTTTATTTAGAGATATTTTTTTAGCTAATTACTTTTTTAGTCATTTAACTTATTTATGGTTTTATTTTAGTTTTTTTTTTAATTATTTTTTGATTCGTTTTGGTCATTTAACTGTACTTTTGTTAATCAAGTTGATAATTTTTATTAATTTATGTTAAAAAATGTTAAATTTTGTCATCTCACTTATCTTTAAACTCATAAATCCGTATTTTTTTTATCTTTCAATCTAAAATCCAAAAAATTCATCAAACTTATCATCTTCGAACCCATAAACTATCAAATCTATAACACTTACAAATTCATAACATTTCAAACTTAGAAAAATGAAAATCCCCAAATTAATTCTTCTTCTTTAGAATTCACATTTGAATCAACAAATCTATTCCTTAATTTTCTTTAAAGAATTTTTTAAAAAATAAAAATTAATAAATTTATCATCTTCATCATCCAAACTCAGAAATTCATCACCCTTTCAATTAAAAAAAATCAGAAAGTTTGATTAAACCCTTGATCTTCAAACTCAACCTCAAATCTAGAAAAAACTTATCAAACTCAAATTTTTCAAACCAAAAACAGAAAGAGATGACCTCAAATCATTGTTGGGCATGAAATCCAAACATGACTTCAAAATAAAAAGAATTTGTTAGCCAAACACACACACACATAAAAATAGATCATAAACACAACCTTATGTAATAACTACAACAGACACATAAAAACATAAATCTATCAAAATCCAAACACTAATAAAAATCGAAAAACCTTGAAACTATAAAATTGAAAGAAAATCCTAACACAACCTTAAATCGATATGAATTGAATAATTTAGAAATAGATATGAGATCGGTGAATACGAATGAGTCTTCTTGTTTAGAATCCCTTGTTTAGAATTTCTTATTTAGAATCTTTTATAAAAGTCAATTAAAAATTCAAAGAGTATATATGAGTTAATTTAATAAGAAAGACTAAAGCAATTACACGTTGGTTCCATGGCATATTTGAATAACATCTCACCAACGATCACTCCTATGTTTTTGTTTCCGGTTGAAACGAACGAAATTAATCGATCCGATTTTTAAAACAATACACACAAGAAATAATGCATGTATTAGGAAAAAATAAATGTAATATTTTTAAAGTACTCAAGATCATAAAACATGTGATATTAATTCATCTTTTAAAAGAGTTCCATAATCACTTTTAATTTTTAAACATAACTTCATGATTAAAATCACAAGAATTATCATTTTTTTTAAGAATCACTTTTTGTCAAAAAGAAGATGTGAAAGAGTCATATTTTTTTACGGGAAAATGTATTTCATTAGGAGATTAACCTTCTGTTTGTTTAAAATTTTTTAAAAATAATTTTAACTATATTTTAAAAATTGATTTTTATGAAAATTTACTTAAAAATAGTTTAAGTTTTTTAAATTCATTTGTTACCAATTAAAAAATGTAATTTTGATATTTAATAACTTAAATATTCATTGTTAGAAATTTTAACATGATAAAAATCATATTTTTTTAAAAAGGTATTTTTCAAAAATAATTTTTTTGAAGAGCTTCTCAAAATAGTTTTTCCTTTTAGTGATTTTTTGAAATTTCATTATACAAAAAAATTGTAGAAAATAAATAAAATACTTAAAATTATATTTTAAAATAAATTATTTAACCAATTTTTCATTTAAAGTTTTATTTTTAAAATTCTTTTTCAAAAATTTTTTAACAAAAAGATAAAATATTATAAAAATATTTTTAAAAAAAAATTTAAACAAACATACTCTAAATGAATCAAGTGAGGCTTAGGCCACATTTAAATTTCAGTTTCAATTTTTTGGGTGCCTAAATATGTAGCGGCGGTTTTGAGATGGTGTACTTACTTTTATTTACAAAGTGTGGTGACTTAGACTACCTTTAAGAGAATTTGTTTTTTTGTTTTTAAACAAAATGTAGCAAAGGCTATAGCCGCTGTTACTTTTTCCCAACATCTGGACTCGTTACACATATATTTGTGAGAGTTAAAATCACTGTTACATATATTTGTAATTAACTATTTTCTTGTTGCGTGAACGAGGACACTATATTAGTTTCAGAATCAAAAGAATTTTAAGTTGGGTTATGTGAGAGAAGCTTTAGTGTGCTAACTACTCTTTGGCTTTCACTCTATAATTTATTACTACACTTTAACTAGTCATTGTGTTTTCACCTAATAAAATCAGGATAGGTGTGTGTTCACAAGATTCTCTTAATGCAAGTATACATCATCATTGGACTCCTTCATAGTTTTGTGTAAAAATATGTTAGTTTAATATAGACTTTATAAAACTCAGGTCTAATCTAATTAAAAAAATAATGTCAATGATAGACTTATTTTTAAATTTAAATCTATCATTTTTAAAAAGTTTTGTATTACATCTTAACCTACTCAAAACTTACTAAATAATTTTCAATAAATAAATAATTCGAAAGATGAACTAATGAAAAAAAAAATTCACATTCAAATTTTAAAAACTAACTTAACTACTAATTTCTAGAATTTAGTTTAAGAAAAAAAAATCTAACTTAGGGACAATAGGACACACTCTCCTTTTCAATTTGGACGGACTTAGAGAAAGAGGACCCTCAATTATTAACCGCTAAAGCTAAACGACAATTATTACGTTAAAATATGCCCATTTCATTTCATATTTGTGGCCTATTTGCACACTGCATGAATAAAATAGATTAATTTGTATCCGTCAAATGATTATGATTATTTAAGATAACAACAAGACTTGGTCATTTTTTGCTGAATAAGACATTAACTACTATTGAACTCAATTGCGTTTTGATTCAACCGTGACGGGAACTTACATACACGTCAATGTATGTGAAAGATAGAACTTATCGCACTGCGATATTAGTACCCAATATTCAACTATGTTCTAATTTTAGCTACCGATAATTAAATTCGTGAAGGTTCCGTAGAAGACTACGACCTACGTATGTTGTAACCATAATTTATGTGTGCATTAAAGAACACACTTTTGTATTCTTTCTCTTTCTTTTTGTGCCAAGTGGGTTTGCATAAAAATAAAACATATTTTTTAATATGAAAGAAAACATTGAAACAATTAAAAGATAGTCACAAAATTACGCACAAGAATACATTATATGTCCCACACAGCCGCTTTGTCTAACCAAGATTTGGAATTTGGATGTTCTCATGTAGGATTGAGAAACATGAGAGAGAAAAGAACAATTAAGAGAATAGATGTATTGATTTTTCCTTTTTATAAATAAAAAGACTAATAATTAAAAATTGCATGCACTCGTAAGGGTAAATAATCTAGAGAAAGGGATTATATTTTTATAATATAGTGAATTTAAATTTGAATTTTATTAAAAAAAAATATTTATATTTAGTGACTAACATTCCTCGAATATAAATATTTTTTGTAAAAAAACTTAAAAAAAATATGCGTAATCTTGTAAAATTGCTTTCGACCAGCGATAGTTCGAGCAAAAAAAAAAACTCAAATTACTTTTTTTTTTTCGTATTATCAATATTTCAAAATAATTCTAAGAATTCACAATCTTTTTGCAAATGCATTTGTTTCAATTTCATTTTCGATATTATCCGGATAATATTATTACAGTCCTTGTAATATTAACAGAGGATTGAAGTCGATTGACATTTTCCAATTTACAAAATTATTTTTGAATATTAATGATGTACATATTGATACAATCATACCATTTGAATATTTAGTCTTTTATGGACAATGTTCTACGCCAATGGCATCTAGGACAATTTTAAGGTAAATTCTATTATATCTATACAAAAAAATAGCATCAAGTATAAGTGATTAGTCTTATATTAATTATGATGAATTAAATATTATATATATAAAATACGATTCACATAATTAATGTCTGAAGGTATTGGATAAAGACGTGATGTCAAAACATTTTACGATTCTAAAACATTTAGTTCATTGTTGTTCATATATCCTCTGACTTTTCAATAGTACAGATAAAACACAATTAACTTATAATTTACATTCAAAATAATTAAATATAAAAAAATAATATGTCGTCAAATAACTTGGTATTGAGTACTATATTGATCTAATCCTAGTTCTCAATTGAATCAATTGGTGCGTTCTAATTTTTACAACATTGATGTATTCACCAAAACTCGGGATATGATTGTTTTAGACTCAATTTTAATCAAATTTTCCACCAAAAAGTTAGGAACAGAGCAAGAAAATCGCTTCAAATCAAATCCAAGGATAATTTTATTTTAATAGACAGACCCAAAAGGTAAAGAATGGACGTTACCTTTAATAAATGTATCTGTTTCCTCTAAGTTTGACCCCATCAAGACATCCAAATCCAAATTCAACAAGATGATCACAACAAGCCAATTCATCAAGTTGGCAACCAAAAAAATATCACAAGTGTGTGAACCTTTGAAACTTAAAAGTAAACCCACCAAAATCAAATACTCTTATATTAATATTTCGTGTGAATCCTTGAGAATACCCATATCAATTATTATAACACAATATACATACTATTAGCTGTATGTGCAACTCATCACATAAATACACATCAACTTTATATAATAGGAAACTAAATGTTCAAATTTCAAACATCGAAACCAATTCAAACGTACAAAATACTCCATCCTATTAAATTGTTTCTGCACCTCTCTTGTTACTTTGGTACCCCCCTCAAGTCCATTTATATCCATCTATATATATATTTGTGAACATATTCATTGTTCAACTATCCTTATCCTCTCCAATTCTATAAATATTTTGATATTAAAACCTAATTAGTGTAACCAATTTTTGTAGAGAAAAATAATAATTAATATGGCTTCTAGTGGTGATCCTGAGTACAAATCATCTTCAACACCGGTTCCGGGTTCGCGTTCGAGTTCGGGCGGTGTTGATTACTTTAAATTTGATTTGATACTCAGGTTTTTGTTGTTTGCAGCATCATTGGTAGCAGTTGTTGTGATGGTAACTGGAAATCAAACAGAGTATATTCCTCTGCCACGACCAGCCAAGTTCAGATACTCACCGGCCTTTGTGTAAGTTGCATGAGAGTTTTTCAAAATTTAAATTAATTTACAAAGTTTATCATAATTATACTAATATTTAACTTAAGCAGCTAATTAACTTTCCAAGTGTTTGTTCTGTTATTTGTCTGCTTATTGTAGTTATTATTTTGTAATTTGTAATATACATACTAGAAAAAACTTGAAATGGTAACGAAAATTTAAAGACCAAAAAAATGTGAAATATGTCTTTAATTATGTCATTAAGTGTTAAAGACACTAAATTTAGGGACCAAGTTAAATTTTTTTTGTCTCTAATTTTCATGTTTATTTCAACTATTTTTTTATAACTATTTCAATTTTTTTGTTAAATTGTATGTCATCTCATGAAGAAAGAAAAAATGAAAAATCGATTTCGATATTAAGCTCACCAACCTTTCCTTAATATTTTATGAACATGCACAAAAAAATTCAAATCACTTCGTAAGCTTTGGCTGTTTTATATTTTATCTAATTTTTTGGACTTGCTAGCATTTCAAGCTTGACAAGTTGTGAACTAAACAAATCTTTTGAAGGCTATAAAGAGGCAAAATGATGACTTTGCTTAAGACCACTTATGTTATTGAATTCCCACCATACATACAATTTTCTTATAGATATTGATATATTAATTAACTAATACCTTATTCTGATTGATACCTTCTCTTTATACAAGTCTTCTCAATATTAATTGTTTTGTGATTACAGATATTTTGTGGCTGCATTCTCTGTTTCTGGCCTTTATGGTATCATTACAACTCTTGCATCACTCTCTGCCATCCGAAACCCAAACCTCAAAACAAAACTTCTCCTCCAATTTATCTTCTGGGATGCGGTAATTAATCAATTAACCTTAATTTGTTTTTATCACACCTTTTTTTGGGTTCTCGTTTTAACGTTATTTACAAATTACTTTTTTTGGGTTCTCGTTTTAATGTTATTTACAAATTAAAAACTAATGTTATTTGTTTATTTCTTATAAATACTCTTGATTATTTATCATTTCATTTTACACGTTTATCTCTCTGCAATAAATAATTAATTATAATTTCGAAAACCATTGTTAATGCTCCCTCCGTTCCTAAATAGAAGAGAAAATTGTGTCAATAAAAGTTGGTGAATTTGGTATAAAAATTTAAATCAGATTTCTCAATTTTTGTTGATCAAATTTTCTCTTATATATATAAGACCGAAAGGGGAGCTACTTTGAACTTTGAAAATGATGAATAAAAAGAAATAAAAAAACTTTTTTGAAAAACTACACTTAAAAAGGAAGAGAGGGTATTATTCATGTTCTCTTTCTTAGTATTGCCAATGATGTCTTTGCAGCTGATATTGGGGATAACAGCCTCAGCAGCAGGCACAGCAGGGGGTGTAGCATATTTGGGTTTGAAAGGAAACAACCATGTGAATTGGCATAAGATTTGCAATATTTATGACAAGTTCTGTAGGCATATCGGCAGCTCTGTAGCAGTGGGAGTATTTGGAAGCATTGTGCTTGTCTTGCTCATTTGGATTTCGGCTCACAGCATTCATAGTCGAGTACCCAAGTAGATTGAAAGAACTTGGATCATTCTTCATTCACATATGCACTTATATTCGTAGTTAAATTGTTTGTCAAGTAATTAGTTTGTGTGTCTAATTTATTAATGTGTAAATGATTTGTATGTTTGTCAATGTTGCTTTATTGGTGTTTATCGTTGTTTTGGTGAATGTGTTTTCTACCAAAGAGAGCATTTGTATTTTACATTCCATTAATGTCGTAGAATGATTATTTTGGTTATTTTGCTTACACAAAACAAAACTCATCTATTCTATGTAAAAAGGTTTGTGACCTGGTCTCTATCTCATCAAAAAAATTGATGCCTCTGTGACCGAATATTGATCACAATTGAGGTCACATCAGACACATGTAACAACCGCGATTCTATGCAACATCAATAGTCCTAATGCGGCTGTGATCTAAAACTAATATCATAGCATGGTTTGAGAGAGTGAGAGACTATACCCAATCAACATGTGAGAGCATTATAATTTCTAACCGGAAAAGTAACAGTAGCTATAACAGTTTTTCACAGCATGGCTATGAAAGTTGCCATGATGCAAAGTTGTATATTTACCGGAAGCAAATGCCACAATTCCCACATATTAGAACTATTTTAAACACAAAATGAGTGCTTTCCCTACACAAGCAATGCATAACAACAAATGTATATAACACTCGGATACTGACATTTTCTATCATCAAATAACCATGGATGAAGACAGAATTCATGACTATGTTGTATGGATACAACTACAAAACCGATATTGGGATTTTTTTTTAAACTAAGGTACCGATACATAAAAAATATATAAAGAAATGTCTTTCATAAGTATAATATTTAACAATAAAAATATACAAGGAAGCGTCTTTTATAATTTATTACATCATAAATCATAATAGAATTAGGAAAAAATATACAAAATCAATAATATTGAGATAGAAAGATGATATTTACATAATGGTAATCGAGAAAATGCTATTTATGTAGTAAACAATAGGGAAATAATATACAATGTAATAGAAAAAGTACCCACAAATACTGGGTACAGATACGGTACCAGGTATCACATGAATTTTGGAGTACCCATGCTTGAGAATACAAACAGGCGATGCTGCACCACTTAAAGCCTGGTCATCGCTATGAGCTTGAGAATAACTCGCATGAAAAATCTAATAGCAGTGTAAGTGTATACAATATAACAACAAAGATAATAATAAGCATTATAATTTATTGATGCCCCTGTCTTTCATGACATACGACACATGATGCATTCATTACTGCAGAGTTTTATAGACTAAAACTATGCTAACGCTGGATAAACTCAAAGGAAAAAGGTATTGGTTGATGACCAGAAGAGATCTGAACATGTAAAACCTCGTGAATAGTACCTCGACGAAGCACTCCCAAAAGAGACTCATCATCTTCTATTGCAAAATCTCCCAAAGAAATCCAGCAAATATGCGACTCATCCCTCCTGCGGTAACCATTGGCCATCCTACCAAGTACTTTCCACCACTTCACGCAAACTTGCCGATGTGAGATCTCACAAGTCCGCAGGGTTTCTGCAAGATTTTCACCCTGCCAACACAGACACTTGCATATGAAATACATATCACTATGATCCTTTGGACTTAACCCTCTAAAGTGAGGGATGTGTTACAGAGATTTTAATTCTAAAGTGCAGGATTATAATCGTTGACCGGAAAATTTCCATTTGAGATTTTAACAGTTTCATTAATCACAATCTTAACTGTAAATCAAAGGTTATAACTCTGCACTTCACCTTTTAACGTGCATCCCTCACTTTAAAGGAGCTAATTCAGATAAAAGATGGGAAATTCCAATGAAAAGATACACGTTATTATTTAAGCTTCCAAAGATGCAAATTTGCGAACAAAGTGACAAATGACAAGATTAGGAGCTGTTAGATGGCATGGTATTTTATTTTCAAGAAACAAAGCAATTTTGAGCATGTGGCACAAGATTTTTTTTATCTGATCATATTGCTTTTAATCTTACCATAAGTCAATAATAACCACCCTGTATGCTTTAAATGTGACAAGAAAAAAAATACCTGTACAGATGCTTAGCTGATATAAACTTGAACAAATTTAGTTACATGCAATGAAACAGTTGTTTGGATTGGAAAATGTTAAACCACATGTCAAATGGTAATCATGTTTTCTAGCTGCAGCCATGAGGCAAATAAACGGAAATCTACTGCAGCATGTATACTACGGAAAAATAAACATTACAAGAATTTTACAACAACTTGCCAATCAATTTTGTAGGTCTCTCATATTACTTTTTTCATAAATAAAAAAATCATACACTTATTTTAATTGGGAGACTCCCCTAAACCAGAAGCTATTCTGAACCAGGTATATATATGCAAGTAATTAAGCAACACCAAGTTAAACTATGATAAAGTAATTAAATTTTAAAAGGAACCAAAATTATGTGTAATGTGAAACAGGCATAATACCATTTGTTAAACAATAACACAGATAAAAATAAAAGAGGGTGGAAGAGGATGGAATACCCGAATCCCAAGGATTGCCATGCAATAATGCACAGCAACCAAGTTAAGCATGACATTCATTTGAGGTTTAAACATGAACATTTGGACGTCTTGAAAACCAAAACTTGCAGCATTAATGGTTTCAAAAGCTTTGAGATAGTCCCCAACCTCAAGTGATTGACGATGCGTAGAGGCTTTCAAAAAAGTCTCAACAGAGGCTGCTCTAAGTCCCAACTCGGTGAGCCTCTCAAAGTACAATCTTTTGCATGTCTGCAATCGAAATTCCAATGAATTAAGAATGAAAAGAGAAAATAAGAAAAAGAGAGGCGGGTACGCACCTTGGGATATAGGAAAAGAGAGGAATGAAGGAAGGGCCATCTGTTAGTGAGAATAGGATGCCAAACGGAATCTGAGAAGCATAATTGGTTGAAGAAATTTGAACAACAACCTAAGGCACACACATCACGCACCTTGGAAAAACGTAAAACAAATTAACTTAAATAGAAGTATGATAGGTAATTAACGTGAGAAGAATTATTAGAAATTGAAACCTGAAGAAGCGAAGCAATTTTGAGAAGGATATCTTCGGGAAGGGAACTCAAGGTAGTAATAATACAAATCACCTTATCTTTGCACATGATGATGATGATGATGATGATGATGATCAAAGGAAAAGGGATCAGTGTTGTATTTTAGGTATTAATTGGAGATTTGCATCGCGAGAGAAAAGGTAAACGCCTCTGTTCAAATCATCAATCTTTTTTTTCTTTGATTATCTAGTGTGATGGATCAGTGGAGTGTTGTGTTGGTCTTTAGCTCTTATCTTTGTTTGGTAGGTTGTTTGTCTATTTATTTTTAAATTTTATATCGCTAAATATACACTTCTACTTGAATAAATAATAACAGGTCAATAATCAAAAACTCATTTTTCCTAAACCAAACTGCATCAGCCTCTATATCAACCTTCTCCATAGTTTCATGTCACATTTTCATCCATATTATCGGATTGCCCATCATAACATACCCACCTTTCTACTCTGTCTTCAAGAATAAGGTAGTTTATTGGATTCTCTGTTTTTCTTCTTTATTAAACGGTTTTAGAAGATCTAATATAAGGTCGTTTTTGGAAACAGTTTTATTGGTCTATGTTTCTCCTTAATTTTGCTATAACATTCACCCACAATGTTTCTCTTTGATCACTGTTAGCCGTGAGTCTATGAAATGAATAGAATTTATGATATCACTATGATTCAGACAAGCCCACAATCATACCAAACGTATATTTTAAGTTTATTGGTTTCTACTTACATCTAAAAATAAATAATTTGATAGTCGAGAACGAAAATTAATCGAACTTTGTATAGCCAAATTTTCCTAACCGAAGGTCACTTGTGTAAGGAATGTCGAAAGTGAACCAGTCGAATCTTTCTCAAGTCTACATGTCCGCAAAGGTTGCAAAGGTTTAGGAATAAGTCAAAGTTCAATAGAACTTAATAATTTGGCGGTTACGCTCGTACTCCACTTTTATAGCGCCACCGATGATCAACACGGAGCCACAATTCTGGGAAAAGGCATGCATGGATATTGCCGATGAGACATGCCAAGATAATATGAAAGACAAGTCAATTAGAGCGGAAGTTATCACGCATTACCTGCGTAATTAGCCGAACAAAACTATATTTCTGTATGTCATAACTTCTGGTCAATAGAATTAATATTTGCTTATAAATACTTGCACTTGTAATATTTTTATACACAATTAACCAAACAAATAAGTTTTTTATGCATATCTATTTGTTTTATCTCTTCATTTACTTTATGTCTTCTTTAGTTTAGTAGATTAAACACAAACACATCATACTTAACACTCTTTGGAGTAGTTAAGGAATTCATAACTAAGAACAAAATTTCTTTTAGAACGTAATCGTCTAAAGAAAAAAAAAATTACAGTTGAGAGTAATTAGTCGATTCATCAACTAATTCGTAATACCCTTTCTTTAAACTTTGGTATATGGACTCTTTCGTTATTTAAGTTCAACTTGAGAAGTACTGGTATATTAGATTCAAACAAAGTCGTTAAACTCTCGAGTTAACTCTTAAACTCTTACGAGTTTACGATTCTAGATCATGAAAATGAGTCAACTCGCATGTAAATTCTATTTTTGATAAACTATTACGAGTTTAAGAAAATGCTGATAAAATTAGTAAATTCTTTATTTTGCTAGTGTTTTACGAGTTTATGGTTCTACGTTAGCTTATCTTAAAATGTAAAATTTTGATAAATATTAATCAATATCTGACTTAATTATGTATGTGATGCAATATTTATTGGTTCTAAAAAGTAAATTTATGTTTTTAGGAACAACTATTATATCTCGAAATGAGTTTGTTGTTTTTAAACCATTTTATTTTGGTCTATCATAAATATTTATCTATTTAAAAATATTTTTGATTTGTTATAGAGATGAAATGTTAAATTATTATTATTTTATTAATATTAATTATAACATCTATATAATATATATATTATTTTAATATTAAATAACCTCTTACGAGTATACAAATTAATTTTATGTAAGTTACACGAATTTACTTAAACTCTCGAATTTAACGACTTTGAATTCAAGAATCATTGTGATTGAAAATCGAATAAATAATAAAAATGATTTCCATCAGCATAATGATATATGATTATTGAATTAAGTTAAATATGGTTCCAAAATTTAAATTCCAAAAATATATTATGAGATTTAAGTATTGGTGTAATTTTGTTTTATAAATATATTCAATTAAATCTCGCAATCTAAATATTTGATTACATCCATCGTCCTATAATGTAAGTTACTTCAAAAAAAAAATCCATTTTCATCATTTTACAATATTAATGAAATATTAATGTTGTTTTTTCTATTATATCTCTAAATATCTTTTTTTTCAATTCTTAGAATATTTTCCCCATATCATTGATAAAGGACAATTTTGTAAAGTAAATTATAGTAATTTTTATAAAATCAACAACAAATATTAATTATATTTTTTAATATATATATATATATGTCATTTACTAAAGTGAATTATATTGTAGGGGAGAAATATTATTCACTATATGTAGGTCGAGTTTCAAAACAAAAACAAAATTTTCAAAATATTATTTGAACTAACAACTTTTTTTGTTTATTCTAAGAGGAAGCTTAGAAGTTAGAATTCTCAAAAATATTAATATATTAATGTAGTGTTTCTCTTTCTTTCTCTCAGCTGTAATGTAATGTTTTATTTTTACGTAGCTGTGTATGATAGTGTTGTGTTGGACAATTCCACTAGAGTTGGTTGAATGAAAGAGGTATATTGTCGTTTCTAAGCGCGACAATAATCATTACAATGTTTCCATCATCAAAGAGCTGTGGAAACTATCATGGACTCCGTACAGTTCCTCTACCCGGAAATTTGAAGTAATATACCAATAATATAATTAAATTGATGGTACTCTTTTTTAATAATTAAAAAGAAAATTGTGACTTGAATCTTAGATTCACATCCTTGTGAAAATCAAAATACATGTATAAGTATGAGAAATAGAATAAAGGAAAGTAAGAAATTGACTTGAATCTTAATGGCATATTCTATTTCGCATATCTACAGTGCATATCTATAGGTATGTTTGCCTTTAGATACCTATACATATATATGTCAAGAGAAATATGTAAAAAGAGTGTTAAAAAATTAATGGCACATTCTATTTCTCATTTTTCTTACTTACTTGGTTGAGAGAATAATATTAATAAGAGAGAAATATAAGAAATAGAATATGTTGTTAATTTTTTTACATTATTTATTACGTGTTTCTCCTGACATACTTTCTTCTCACAAATCCCAAAAACCATTGAATGTTGGTGCGATTTTCAGATCCGATATGTATCCTTGTTTGTTCTAAGCTTTATTTTATGGGCAGAAAGAAGCCCAACAAAGAAACTCCAAATTTGATGAAGCTGCTTTTCTTGTGAGCACTTTCAATTTTCAAAGTTAGAGTCAACTCGTTACTTCAACCATTGTGGAATTTTTAAAGTTCAAGTGGCATTGTTTTAATGGCCTACTACATCATAGTGTATGAGTTACAATGATACATGATGGGAAAATGAGAGGTTCCACACCAACATATACTAGTCAATTGTTTTGGGGAAAAAATGTCATATAGTTATTATTGTTTCTGCTCCGTTTTATAAAAGATAAATAAGATATAAATAGGTCAACTAAAATTTTAATGTATTTAATTTATAATATAGATTAAATATATCAATTTTTGTTAACTTATTTGTATGTTATTTATTTTTTATAAAAAACATAAGAGAGTATAAGTTAAAAGAATAAATTAAATTTTTTGCATGATAATTAAGCGAGAAGATTGTATTTGTGCCTAAACCAAATACAAATTGACCATAAATATGTCTTAGAATATTCAAGTAAAACGTGCACATGTTGCATAGGATTTAAATCTGGTTTATAATAAGTGTCTATTAAATTTTCATCAAATTTTTATCTGGTATTATTCAAAATTTCAAAGCGTGGAATTTCAATGTACGGTAAAAAGGATGAACATTTCAAGGTGTTAGAATTTGACTATTGGAACATGTAAATTCAACTTAGAAGAATAAATTGAGAGTTTTTAGAGGTCATTAAAATTGTGGAGATTATTTGACTTTCTTTAATCATTTTTGGAAGAAACCATATTATTCTTTTATAAATAGGAAGCTTTGTGAAGTGTTGTATCATCTGATCCAAGAGCAAGTGTGTGTAACAGAACACTTGAGAGTTTTTCTGTAGTGAGTGTTATCAATTTTTGTAACTCTTAGAGTAAAAATTTGTAGAGTGATACACAATTTAGAGTTAATTACAAATTATTATAGTCGAACCACGTAAATTCTCTATGGTGTATGTTTTTTAATTAATTTTTTATTTGTGATGTGTGTTACTATATAAAATTTTAATTGCTTGGGGTTTTTTTCCCTAACAGGTACAATAGATCAAACTTTAATTAGGATATAAATAACTAAAGAGAGATTAATTTACTTCAAAATACATGTATTAAGTGATTTGAATAATGGAAAGGAGAGAATAGAAAAAAAGGTGGTAGGAGATTTGAAAACGACAGAATGATGAGTGTTTGCACCCTCATATACAAAGAAAAGCAAAGGCATGCCAAAAAGTATATATTCCAACTCACACTACCAATCCTTCTCCTTCCATCATCACATCACACTTGAATTCAATCTTCATCACTCTCTCTTAAATCAACGGTCACAACTGTCTTATGAATACTAACTCATGTTCCATTCCTTCCCTATATATATGTTACATTCCACCCTCACCCTTTTCTTCACAACTTTTTTCTTTACTTTGACTCACACAACACAAACTACTTTTCTAAACCATTTCCATTCTTCATCACTTAACTAAGTGAAAACAAAGGATATTTAGTTTGGTAAAATAAGCTTATTGTATGTTTAGTAAAATAATTAAGAAAGTTTAGTTAGAACTTGAAATATATGTGACATTGAGTTTGGAGTTGATCAATATGGTTGGTGGAGGAGCATTATACGATGAACTAACGACGGTTATGACTTCCGATCACGCATCGGTGGTGTCACTGAACATATTTGTTGCTCTTCTTTGTACTTGTATCATCATTGGTCATTTGTTGGAGGAGAATCGTTGGATTAATGAATCCATCACTGCTCTTCTCATTGTGAGTACTAATGTTAATGTTAATGTTAATGTTAATGTTCTGTTCTGTTCTGTTCTGTTCTGTTCTGTTCTGTTCTGTTCTGTTCTGTTCTGTTCTGTTCTGTTTTGTTCTGTTAGTTATGTATTGATGGCATGCATGGTGACAGGGTTTGTGTACTGGAGTGTTTATATTGTTTACAACTGGAGGAAGAAGCTCTCATATAATGGTTTTCAGTGAAGATCTTTTCTTTATTTACCTTCTCCCACCCATCATTTTTAATGCTGGGTTTGTTTCATTCTTCCTTCACTTCTTTTCTTTTCTTTTTTTAGTTTTTAGTTATATACTATATTGGGTACATCCATACATATAAATCACTAAAAGAAACACACAACAGACATAATACTGATACTGACAATGACAATTGTTGACTTAGGAGTTCTGACTCTAATTGTTTTGTTATTCTTTATCTATCTCAGGTTTCAAGTAAAAAAGAAACAATTTTTCCGCAATTTTATGACCATAATGCTTTTTGGTGCAATTGGGACACTCATATCATTCTGCATCATATCACTAGGTAATTTAACAAACCTCATCTGTCATCTCTCCACTTTATCAATCACTTGTAAATTGAAAATTCTAAGCATAACTGTTAGAGTTTCACATTAGTTAATAACATATTAAAGTCAAATACAATATAATTGAAAATACTTATTGTGATAAATTATTTATTTTGCTAGGTGCCATGCACTTTTTCCAGAAATTAAATATCGGTTCCCTCAAGATTGGAGATTATCTAGGTACATATGATTATGTCATAGTTTTATGTTGGACTTCATATGCAAATATAAACACTTCATACCTGATTTTACTAATGCAGCAATTGGAGCAATATTTTCAGCAACAGATTCTGTTTGCACATTGCAGGTATAATATTTTCAACACATTTTCCATTTTTTTTATACTATTTCATTGATAATATGTATTTGGATGCTTCAGGTTCTTAATCAAGATGAAACACCTTTACTATACAGCTTGGTGTTTGGAGAAGGAGTAGTAAATGATGCTACTTCTGTTGTACTCTTCAAAGCAATTCAGAATTTTGACCTCTCCCACATTGACTTAACCACTGCTTTACATTTAATAGGAAATTTTTTATATTTGTTCATAGCAAGCACTGCGTTGGGAATCTTTGTAAGTTTTTCTTTCAGTCTTTAATGTTGTCGGCTTGTTTTTTCTATTGTTTGCTTTGGACTATAGTAATTTTTTTCATCTAACTTTTTTCAGGTTGGATTGCTTAGTGCATACATTATTAAAAAGCTCTATTTTGGCAAGTTGATAAGGTTAATTCATGCATTTTAAGAAATTATCTTAGCATATGTGATGATACATATAATACATAGTGATTTTCTAATTCATTTTTATGACAAATGTCAGACACTCAACAGACCGTGAGGTTGCTCTTATGATACTAATGGCTTATCTTTCATATATGCTAGCTGAAGTAAGATTTGTTTCTCAGAAATTGAGTCAATGCTTAAATGTAACTGATTCTAATATTTGATTATTTTTATTATTTCTTTGGCAGCTATTTTCTTTAAGTGCCATTTTGACTGTGTTCTTTTGTGGCATTCTTATGTCTCATTATACTTGGCATAATGTGACAGAAAGTTCAAGAGTGACAACAAAGTATGTCAAATTATCCAACATATTTACTACATTAGTAAAGATTGCTACTAATTCAAAATTATACAACATATATACAAAATCGACTTATATGCTCAAAAGAGTCACTTTTTGTAATTTTTTTGGAACGTATATGTTTTTAATGTGAGACTTGGATTTTTCTCAATACTTGCAGGTATACTTTTGCTACTATGTCATTCATTGCTGAGATATTTATCTTCCTTTATGTTGGGATGGATGCACTAGATATAGAAAAATGGCGATTTGTAAGTCAAAGGTAAGTGATTTTTAGATTGATGGAGTTGATCAATTGTCTTGAAACTACTTTGTCAAATACTCAAATGTTAAATTAACATTTTGGTATCTTCATTAGCCCAAAAAAATCAATTGGGGTCAGTTCATTGCTATTGGCACTTATCCTAGTGGGAAGAGCTGCATTTGTTTTCCCTCTTTCCTTCTTATCCAACTTGTCTAAGAAATCTTCATCAGAGAAAATTGAGTTTAAACAACAAGTATGTATTTACTAATTTTAATTTCAAGATCTTCATAGTTGAGTTAATTGATGTATTATAGTCTTTTAATGATTTGTTTCCTAGGTGACAATTTGGTGGGCTGGTCTCATGCGTGGAGCTGTTTCTATTGCACTTGCTTATAATCAGGTGAAAGATCAAACTTTTATAGCTTTCAATTCAACATCCTGAAATTTTGTAATTGACTCACATACTAATTAACATTTTTTTCACATGCAGTTTACCCGGCTAGGCCATACTAAATTGTGTGAGGATGCGATCATGATCACTAGTACTATTACAGTTGTACTCTTCAGCACAGTGGTTAGACTCTATTCATTTCTTGTCCAGCCCGATTCATAGTGTTATATACATCCAAGATTTTAAATCACAATCACGTTGCAATTTTTAAGATTGTAGAGAATCATAGTCAAATGTGATTAATGTAATTTCAACTTCAGTTGCATTGCAGCTGTACTCTTCAGTACAGTGGTTAGACTCTATTCATTTCCTGCCCGGCCCGGTTCATAGTAATTATATACATCCAAGATTTTAAATCACAATCATGTTGCAATTTTTAAGATCATAGAGAATCATAGTCAAATGTGGTTAATGTAATTTCAACTTCAGTTGCATTGCAATCGAACAGGCAAAAAAAAAGTTGATGCCCCTATCCAATTGCGACCATTTTTAAAACACCGACTATGTCATAGCTCATAAGTCATAATCCAAATGTTTAAGTTTACATCAATATTGCTATAATATTGAACCCCAAATAACCAACCAGTGATATGATGTTTTCCTATTATGGTACCGTTAGTTGAACATGAAAATAAGGGCACATTGGTAGATTAGGAGAAGTGTCATTTTCACATTCGGTAAAACTAAATAGAGTTACATACGTGTGAGATTTTGATTCCCATCATTGTAACTAGGCATTGCAAAAAGGACAAGAAAAGAAACACCAATAATTATTTTCAACCCCATTTGAAATGTGCAGGTGTTTGGATTGATGACCAAGCCACTAGTAAGGTTATTGCTTCCTTCCTCTAAAAACATATTGTCCCCACCATCAAGCCCCAAATCATTCAGTGTGCCACTTCTTGGCAATGGAGAGGATGTTGTTGGGGTCAATGGTGACACTCAAAGACCAAGCCGATTGCGTATGCTCCTTAAGATTCCTAGTCGTGGGGTACATCACTATTGGCGCAAATTTGATAATTCTTTCATGCGACCTGTCTTTGGTGGTCGGGGTTTTGTACCTTATGTTCCTGGTTCACCCCTTTAACAAAGTCTCCATCAATGACATTATTAAGATATATACACATGTGTGATAAGTGGTGTGGAGTATGACATGGCTTTGAGTGTGCACTTTTGTCAATTGTTAGAAGATTTCAACTTCCTATATGATGCCTAAAGAGAAAGAAAAAAAAATGAAGAAGATACGAGGAATGAGAGGATTTGTTATAGGAGGAATATTACAGAACTGCATTTATCTTTTTTGTTTTTTTCGCCCTGTTTTTGCTGACATAGATAGAGGGGTTGCTTGCTTGTAACTTAAATTGTAATTTGTAACTTGATGCTGGTTAAGCGATACAAATTTTTCGTGTGTACATGTGGATGAAAATGTTGTGACAGATAGATTTTACATATGCTTGATTGTGTAATGAGAATTTCTAAGTTACAGATATTTGGACCAACTAAATCATGAATTTTAGAAAAGTCAATGAACAGACCTGAAAATATCAAAAGGCTGCTTACTATGCTTCTATTGAAGGACGTAGTCCACTTTACACACATTATTACCATGTCACATATTAACATCGATTGAGTAAAACCATCATAATAAACAATTGCGGATAAACCATTGATTTCAGAACATCTGCTATCTTGCACAAGCAGTTTTATGCCTTATGGATGACAGGATGAATATAGTATCCTACTGCCACGCCGACAAGAGCAACCATGTAGACAAACAGTAATGGAAATCCTGCCTGAACTTTCACATTGACTTTCCTCTTCATCGCCTCCTAACGAAACAAAGAAAAACTGATGTAAAGTATTGAAAATAATCATTGATCAATCATAATCATCAATGAAAAATGTATAGTAGCTCAAAACATAATTTCACTGCTTTGAAGAATCAGAATAGATGAAACATTCAACAATCAACATAATTTCACTCATGTTCAATTTTATCATTCTTCAAACTTGGGCAAGTGAAAGGATGTAAGCAGAGGTAAGATGTGAATTGATGACCATAGTAGAAAACTATCAAATATGTGGACTTTCTATGCCTTCCCCCTCCCTCCAAAGTTTTAAACTACAGCTGTGGTTATGTTGCGACCCTTGATATTGCATAAAAATGCGAACAAATCAATTGTGGTCGCGCTACAAATATATTTATATTGTAGGCGCAATTGCAGCTGCAGACCTCAATGTAAAACTATGATTCATCTCACTTTCTACTATTCTCAATTGTATAGCCTCAACCTTTGCAAAAAAAAAAAAACTGCATTGCCTCAACTAAACTGTTCCCATTCAGCTTTCAAAAGGGATGGTTGGATATGAGAAACACAATTCATGCAGTGATAACATCAACATACCATTAAATTAAAAATAACAAACAAACTTACCAATTCTTTCTTAAGCAAATCTTTGTCTTTAGTGTTTGCGCGTCTCTCCTCATTTACCTTCAAGATTGTTACCTCAGCCTGCAAAGATCAAGACTATCTATGTTAATTGCTTCCATATTTGAAGTTTACAAAAAATGTAAACAAACGCATCTAAAAGAACTCACTCCAGGTCACGGACCATACATAAGCGGAGATAACATCTTTATAAACCACACTGGCATAGCTTAAGCATATTACAACCTTTTATGGCAACTTATGGTCCCAGGCAATAATCATTACACAAACAAAAACATGTTAACTTCAAAGTTCAAAGGAACTGAAGAAGATATAGTTGATGATAAATTTTCTTTTTTGGCTCATAGAAAACTAAACAATATGGGATTATGATATGATTCCAGCCTTGTTTATTTAAATATTAGTAAAATGAGCAGTTAACAAATATTTAGATTAGATATCTTGAAATTACATAGGTTAATTAATTTTCTCCTGTCATTCCCATTTAAGATAGTAGTCTAATAAAATTCAGATATTTTAGCAGCAAATATTTTGGGAGAATTATATTAAAGCATGACTGGCACATGGACTAGAAAACTTACTGTCATAAATTCATAATGCTTAATCTAAATTCAGGAGCTCTAACCTCTCTTAGCTTTGAATCCATCATACTGAGCCTTGACTTCAATTCCTCACAACCCTTAGCTAAGTTCGACTGCACATCACCCTTTGGTGGCAAATTCAACTGTGTGTCATCTTTTGCTGGCTTCATGTCACCCACATTTTCAGCATGTCTTGGGACGATATCGTCATCTGTTTTATCCTCTCTCGTAACCGAGGCTGGTTCTAAACCTTTTTCTGCAGAAACCTGGTAAAATGAAATAAAATATGAGAGTTGTTAATTTATTATCTATCATCCAATGGTACAAAACATTATATGCTACCACCATGTTGAACTAAAACTAAAAAGTTTCCGATTCACATATGGTGGAGCCTATCAGACAGCCGGCAACCTGATAAGTGCAAAAAAGGAGAAATCAACATTGTGAGAAATATTCATGTTTGAAACGTGGAAGGAGAGGAACTCACTCTAAGAGGAGGAGGTATGTTTTCAACTCCACTGGGCACTCTATCTTTTAGCACATTAATTTGGTCGGATGGATCCTGTTTCACATCACCATTCATTGGAAGTAAAACTGGAGAAGGTGGTGGGATGATGAGGACTACCTTCAGTTTCCTCTCATCAATATATTTTCCAATGTCTTTTGTAAACTGTCGAAAAAGAAGGAATTCAAAACCATTCAAGAAAAAAAAAAAAAAAAACAGAATGAAAAGAGTTGGACTATTGAACTACATCTTTAACCCTTCGAACACGGATAAGAACACGTAAATAACATGATCTCACCATATCAGATGTGATATCATCTTCTGTAACTCCAAAGGGGACAACTGTGCTTTGAATAAGAAACTTGTCTTTGCAATGCATATTTGGTGGTGCCGTGTGTTGAGCTTGCATAGTAACTGCATCCAACAAATAATCATAAGCCAATAATATATGTTAGTTGAATCATACTGAAAATTAAAAACAGAGCAACAGCCCATAAAAGGCTGGCTACTTAAAGTGTTAAATGAGTTTAGCCTTTAGCATGAAGATAAATGAATAATACCAGTAAAATCACATTTTCCCTTTGGCTTGATGATGCCTATATTAGGTCGGACACAATATTTCTTCGGCGATGTTGTTTTAACCTGCCAGTAGATTACAAAATCGTAGACATGTTATTCTTGTTAACATTGGCATTTGATTCAATTGCTTTTTCTAAATAAATCATAATAAATAGTAAATACTACACCAACATTCAAGAGATATGCAGATTTGAAAAATAAATCATAATATTATATAGTAGAAGAGATTAAAGGCATGTTCGGTGTTCGACACTTGACAATCTCCTGACATGTGATTACATTCAATTGCTTCTATTTTCTTAAATTAGTATTGATATCTCGTGACAGTGTAGTGTCCAGTATCCGTATTTGGGTCAGTGCTTCGTAATAGGATTAAACATTGCAAACATTGTTTCTTTATCCATTCAAAATACTTGAGAAAAAGGTGGTTATACAGAAAAGACTAAAAATTGATAAATAGTACCTTAAAAGCAATATACTGATCAACCTTGTTTGCAAGTTGAATCAAACATGAACTTTGTTTCTTTAGTTCAACTGCATTAAAAAGAAGAAGAACAGCATTGTCATAATTGCAAATTATATGGAAAGAAGATAAACTAATTTTCTTCTTCTATTTTTTTTTTTTTTTTGTCTTTTCAAAAGCTAATAGAGGAAAATGTAAGAAAGGATGAACTTACAGACAAATCTGAGTTCGGTAGGATCGATTTGAAGAAACTCGGTAGTCATGATTGCTGTTGTTCTTGTACTGCAAAAATGAGAATGCGAAAAGGTGTGAATGATAAAAATTACTACAAAAATGCAGAGCGTGTTGAAAGAAGAGTGGTTACGTGGAAATTTGAATGGAGTGAGAGAAGATAGAATCTGATCTGAAGTGAGTTTATGCAATGAGAAGAAAAGAAGTGTGAGAGTGGAGAATTGAATTGAATAGAATGAAACAATGGAAGGAGAGAAAAAAATGAAGGTTGGAATGCAAGAAAAGAAAGAAAGAGGAAAGAGTTGTTGGGTTGGAGAATGAGATGGTTGGGGTCGGTTACGTGAGTGGGTCTCACCATCTGCGCTTCTACCAAATCATTTTTTACTTAACTCTTACTCCTTTAATTTCCCTTTCATGTTGTTATTAACTGTATTTATATATTCAAATATTAAATATTTATTTATTTTATTTTATTTATAAATTAAAATTTCTTTATTTTATCCAACAAGAATTTAAATTTTTAAAATATTTATAACAATGATATTAATTACAACAATAATGACAAATAAATTATTTTTTTCAAATTACAAATGTCACCTCTAATTATGTGTCAAGTAATAAAAAGTAGTGAATTTTACATATAAACTCTCAATAATTTGTTATTAGTGAGACCAAAAAATCTCAATAATTTGTTAATAAGGACTAAAAAATTGATTTTTACAAATAGTTGGACTAAAACTTTATTTTTTGACAAAATAGAGCTCCAAAATACATTTAAGTCAACTATTTTTTTCTTTTTTTCAAATTAAATAATTAAAAAAACAAAAATTGATATATAAAAAATTAAAAATACTAATTATTCATTACTAATAATATAAATTAATTAAAATTAATCAAAAATAATTATAGAGATTTAATAAAATTATCGATAACATTCAAATAATATTATGAATT
>JBBPBQ010000002.1:5275667-5327841 GCA_037974755.1 Cicer yamashitae
GATAAAGTATTGGTCTGATTTATTTTTTTTAAGGACAAAATAATATTCTTATTTCTTTTAAGGATTAAATTGAATCTCTCAAAATTTCACTGAGACCAAAATAAATATTTGCTCTAATTATTATTATTTCAAAGAAACCATATTTAATTATCTGTAGCATATATAGATTACTCTACACTACTGCAATCAAAATAATAATAATAATTATTATCATCTTTCAAAGTTTTACAAAAGAATTGGGAAAATTATTAAATACAATGAAATTTTAGCAAAAGTTTTCTATTTGGTAATTACTTTATTTTTATTATTCATTTCAATACTAACGTTGATATTATGTTTGTTTTTCTATTGCGTTAACATATATTAAATATGAACCATAATTTTTCTGTAATTTTTAATTTGATTTAAAATAAAATAAGTAAAATTGACTAAATACAGTGATAAAAATCGAACATATACAAATTAATGTGGTTGATGCTTTTTTTGCAATTATAATCATTCTTCACTTTTACAAACTATGAAAAATAAAAGAAAATAAAATTACGATGCAATTTGCTGTTGGTGTGTATAATAAAATAATAATTATTTCGTCTTAGATACAAAAATATAGACTACACTAAAAAAGCTATTGTGGTATAGATAAGTATTTAATTGTGGCTTTAAAAAAATTTACAATGTCACAACAACATAGCTATTTTATTTATAGATATGATTTAAAAATAATTATGGTAAAAAAGTCTAAACTGGATATAAATTAATTACTAGAAATGGGTGTGCTAGTATAGTATGCCCCGACTGGAAGGGTTTGGTTGGGATAACGGGCGTTAGCGGAAGGAAACGGAGAGAAAACGACGATAGTATAGAAGAGAGAAGTGTACCAAAAAAATGATCTTCGAAAGTAACGACGCCAACTAATAACCACCAACAAACAAACTTTTTGCTATTTAAACCCCCCTTGTCTTTCTCTCTGATACTCATTTCCAACAAACACATACTCTTCGTGCCCTCCGTCCTTTTTTCTTTTCTTTCAACTTCAGATCTCTCTTTCTCTCTCTCTCTCTACAATGGCCTCCATCACAGGAACCTCCTTTTCCGTCACCTCATTCAACCAAACACTGGTAATTCATTTCATCTCTTCCCCTCTTCTATCCTTTAATTCCATGTTTTTGATTTTGTTTGATCCGTTGAACCCTTATCGAATCGTTCTCTTAATAACTACTACATTCACGATATTACTGGATTAATTAATGAAACCAAATTTAACTCGTTTATTGCTTGCAAATCAGTGGAATTTTATGGTTTAATTTGTGCATTGTGAAAAATTATATAAATTTTAATTTTGTTTGTGATATTTCCAATGCTTATTTACACTTTCTTATTTGATGCATAAAAACAGGTACCTAGTGCCAGGTTCTGTAACCCGAATTCAGTTTCCCTTTCAATTAAGGGGAGATCTTTTCCTTCCATTACATTGCAGCCTAGGGCACCTCGCTTTCAAGTTACATGTGCTGTAAGTCTAAAACCCCTAAACTGTTTTTATATTTTATTTAATTTTATCACTGTCTATTAATTAATTGCCATACACAATGACATCACTTAAAAATAAAATATATATTTTTGACCTGTAGTCAACTTTATATTATAAAAATTTATAGTTTAGAAGAGGAGAGGTGTTTGATTTATTCAGTTAACTGCTCAAAGAAGAGATTTTGATTTCTTATAAAACTTTGTAAAGCATTAACACAGACAGCGAACACGATAATAATATTGACACGTTGACATTGCCACTGGACATGATAGTGATATTGACACGCTTGACACAGCTAATAATTTGAGAAAATGGAAGCTATGGAATGTAAATATGATGTTGTGTCGGTGTCCGAACATCAGACACACTTTCAATTTGAAGTGTCGGTGCTACATAGATTGATTTCTTTTACCTTTTGCACGATGAAATTGGCATTTTGTTGTTATTTATTGAATAGTATATTTTCTATTGGAGTTATCGAGGACTGCTTGTACTTGTAATTCTTGATTCTATGTGATAATAATTTGGACTATTTATGTATTATTTGTTGTGATATAACCATAATGGATTTTTACTATTTTTATCAGGCCAAAGCTGAAACTGTAAAGAAGGTCTGCGACATTGTCATAAAACAATTGGCACTGCCAGATGGTTCAACTGTCACTGGGGAGTCCAAATTTTCTGCACTTGGAGCTGATTCTCTTGACACGGTATTGTCATACATATTCATAAATTTTGTCTGTGGATTATTGTCTTGGCGTAAAATTGTAACTTAAGCATTCACGATTCACAACACTTGATTGTATTGTATCTATTGTTATTTTATTATTGCCTTATCCAAGTGCACGGCCATGTACTTTACTTTTTGCTTTCTGGGCTGTAATGCTATCTTGCTAGTTTTAGCCATTAGTTTTCACTTTTCACTTGTCAGAAATACTCAAACCATTTCTTGTTAGGTTGTTGTTTCTCTTTGTTTGTTTCATGTGATGGAGAAATAAGATATACTGTAGTTCAAAATCAGAAGACAGTTATGGATAGGCATAAAAGTTGAGTGGATCGATCATCTATGTCTTCATATTTGGTCTGAACATGACATTTTTTAAGCACTTTTGCTGACAATTTTGAAGAACGTTTTTTTCTAGGCTATTAATTGTCTTTTAGTTCCCGTTAGCCAAAAAAGAATAATTGATACTGCTGTGGTAGCTACATATATACATATAACATTGTTGAGCAATTTAGTCTCTTCCCTTATTAGAGTAACATTTTGACATTATGTTTTCTTAATCTACATGGAAAGGTGTACTGAGAATGTATTTTAAGCCCCTTCTTGCACTTATCACCCTGCCTGTTGTACTACTGAAGCTGCCTAAGTGGCAACTTCGGCATGATTCTGCATGTGAGAAAATTGAGAACATAGCATCTGCACCTGTTATTTATCTTTATAATATTTTCTCTGAATTTTTTAGACCTGCTTGTCAAATTTTCTGTAGGTTGAGATTGTGATGGGACTTGAGGAGGAATTTGGCATTAGTGTTGAAGAAGAAAGTGCCCAATCTATTACCACCGTTCAAGAAGCAGCAGATATGATCGACAAACTTCTTGAAACCAAGAGTGCTTAATAAACCAGGAAAAAGGACACATGCATTTTGGAGTTTTTGTATTTTTGTGGGAAGGGGTTTTTAATTTTATCTTTGGCATTTCAATTTGATTGCTCTTCAAGAAACTGCTAGATCTTTTCTGAACTCCTCTAGAACTACTGCATTACTAGTTTTATTTATGTAGAACTTGTTGTTCTCTTTAACTTTGAAATCAAATTTATCCATTTAAGTGTTTCAAGTGCTCGCTATTCCAAAGTTTTTAATTCTTCGCCCAGGCCTTTGAGGCATGGACATGATGTGGAAGGTTTGATCTTCTACCTTGTGCCTCCATTACCTACTATAATTTCTTTGTATCCTCAAAGAGGAAGAATTTTTCTTCCTCCATTCGCATATCCACCATTCAACATGTGTTACTTTATTAGCTCTACGGTCCTTTATTTATTTAAAAGATAGATTTGTTATTGTTAATGGAAGAAAAATTAGGGCAGCATATAGGATGGTCCAACAAGAATTTTGGATGCGCCAATATCTCCAGTGCTTGCATCGTTGCTTGCCCACAGAATTACGGCAACATATAGGATGGTACAACACAAAATTGGTTCTATAAGAACCTTTTATATAATCTAAAATAGTTAATATAACATTAAGTGAGTTATAATTTTATACTTTGATCTCGTGAAAAGGTCACATAGTGCTGTTTTGGAATTGAAACAAGCATAACATTTTCACCAAAAAGAAAATATTTCGTGGTTTGCTAAACTCAATTTTCAAAATGAAACTCTCATTCTCCTTATTCTCGTGTCTTCTTACAAATGCAGAGATAAGTCTCTATAATGGTGGTTGCCCCGTCTCTTAGGACATGTTTAAATTGGTCCAATGAAGTAGAATGAAATGATGAAATATATTTTTTAATGTCTTAGTAGACTATTACATTTTATTTCAATTCACTCTATAACATGCCCTTAGGATTGATGCATATTTATCACACAAGAAAAGAAAAGCAATACAACTTTTCAAAGAAAATTGCAGCTATTCCAATAGAATTTTTAAATTTATATTTGAATTCAATATTAATTTTATATTGATTATAAATTAGTTAAATGAATAGTATATAAAAGTTGTGACTCATACTCCAATGTTTCAAAGTTTGAGATGAAAATGTGGTAACCAGGTGTGTTGATGCTTTATTGACTCCTCCAATAAGTGGTAACATAATTAGCTTTGACTTGATGATGAAGTAAAGAGTAGATCCATGTATCCAAATCTTTCTTACAGTGGAGTCTGGTGGATATGTTCCATTGGTTAGTAGGTAACAAGAGTACCCATATAGTGACTATATGAGAGTGTTACATTAGATGGAAAGATCGTTGAAATTCAAGTGAGTGATTAATCTGATATCGGTTAGAAATTAGTTAAATGAAGCATACTTAAAATAAATGATTCATAAATTCAATGTCTTAGTATTTTGAAAGAATAATAATATACAAGTCTTTTGGCGGTCATTGTATTTAGTCCACAGTTGCTATCAGTTCTCTGAAATCTCCAACAACTTAATCATTAATCTTGAGCTTCGACTCAAATTTTAAAAATGCAATATTGGTAAAATATTTAAAGAGATACGGTAACCTTAGACATTGAACCAATCAGTTTTGCAGGAGTTCCAAATTCAATTGGAGGTGATATTAGGGACCGATCAACTCATTTAAAAAATAAAAGATACAAATTGTCAAATTATAATATTTAGAGAATTAAAAGTGCATTTAGATCAAATTAATCTTATTATTTTTTATATTCAAATAACTCAAAATTGATTTATATGAGAGAGTGCTCACATCTAAATAAATCCAAACAAAACTAAATAAAAAAATGATTTTTTTCTGATCATAATTAATGTTTTTTGATAATCATTTTTCTTTCAATCTTAAAAAAACAAACATTTTGTATATTTTACATGTTTCGAATGTAAAGTAAATATTTTTTACTCTGGGTTGTTTTGATTTTTAAGTATGTTAAATCTTATATATTTGATGTTAGCTAGATTAACATAAAAACCAAATAATACAACTTAATTCAAACATATTTTAATCAATTTTTGAAAAAATATGAAAAACTCAATTACTATAATTTATTGTCTTTAAAGACAAAAATATTTAGTGTATGCCACACATTCTAAAATATATGTATCTTATGGTAAAAAAAAATTGTATCATTCATACACACAATATTATAGTAATTATGCTATCTATTTTTTCTTTTGAAAAATGAGAATAATACATACTCATTTAATCATATTGAATTGATTTAGTTTTAATATAGAAATCAATTTAATTTAAATTGAATTGTAATTTATATATTTATTTTCTCATTTGTTTGAATATAATTTTATCATATTGATTGTGTGCAACACCTAGTTCATATGATAATACAGACATTAATAGGCTGAACGATTTCTACGGTGACCCAAATTTAAACTTGAGGTATCCGATTTAGGTATGTAAATTTATTAGTAATGTTTGTCATTTGATCAACTTTTTTTATTATTATAATGACTTATAGTTTAAAACAAATTTAAAATGACGCACAAATGCAGATTAATAATAGTGTTTTGTTTGATATATAATAAAAAAAATAGAAACATACAAGAGATAAAAGCATCTCTACAATTTTTGTTTGTTTGGATAAAAGTAAAAAGAGAATAACACAATTATTTTTTAAATTATAAAAATAACCTCAAACATTAAAACCAATATATAAATTATCTAAAAAATTGAAAAAGAAGGAATGAAAGTAGCAACTAAATTAAAAATTAAAAATAAAAAATTAAAATGACGTATCTATTATCTCTTTCGCCTGATGTCTAATGCGAGGAGAGATAATAAAAAATAATATGTATCATTAAAACTATTTTATCTATAAATAAATTATCTACAAATCATTTAAGAGAGTTTCATCATTTATATTCTCTCTCACTTTTCACTGAAAATTTTTTTTCTTCATTTTTTTTTGAAACAAACTAAATGGAAAATTTTATGTGATTTGTTTGCAAATTTTATATCTATCAATCAATTTACATAAACTGAAAACAAGTTTATTTTTTTTCAGAAAATAAAACTTTTATTTAATTTTTCTTAGTAATTTAAGGACTAAGGAACGTAATAAGTTCACACGAAAAGGAGCTGGTACTCGTGCGAAACTTTGGGCTGTGTGTTTAGGGGTGTAATTAAAATTCTACGAAAAATAAAAAGTTTGGTTTCATACTTTCATCTTCACAGCGTGAGCTGAAAATGAAATGAGATTTTGAGACTCATCTCTCTCTGTAAGACGCCACCTCTCAGCTTTGATCCGGTAATCATCTCTCTCTCCTTCCCTTTTTCAATCGACGTCACGCTCAAAATACCAATTTCACCCTTTCAAACATAACCCATTTTTCAATTTTCGCAAATTTGTTTTGAGTTTATTTGGATTCGCCGATTTCAACTGATTCAGCTAAAATTTATTTTATTTTGCTTACATTCACGAAGGTTTTAGGTGATTTTTCGTGTTTTACAGTGTTAATTAATAATTAACGATGTGTAGTTTTAGGATATTCGTAAAAAGGCAGGGTTTTTCTTTTTGGGTTTTGTTTTTTATTATAAAAGAGAAAATGGGGTTAATCCATCTATCTGATCATAGATTTTGGGATGGTTACTCATTACTTGGTCATGAAAAGTTTAAGGTAGGGTACAAGGAAGAAGATAGAAAACTTTAAGGTTTTGAATACTTTCCTGTTGTTTCATGTTTCACTTAATTAATGTTTTTCCTTTTTTTTTGGTTTGGGTCCTTTGGGAGGATAACGTAAAAGCCCTGGGTTTATCTTAGTGTCAGCATTGAGATTCTGTGTGTATTTGTGTTAAGTTTGGTTTGGTCATATATAATCATTATTATAAGGTGGTTCTCTCTTTTTTTTTCTTTCTTCCTTTCAAAGAGCCTAGTGGTGAAACTCACACACACTAGGTGTGGAGAAGAGGGGTAGTGCAGGATTGAACCCGCCCCAACATATCAAATGTCTTCGTAGTCTTTTACCATCTGAGCTGCACCTACGGGGCATAAAGTGGTTATTTTTATTAGCTTGAAATTACATGTTGGGATTATTTTGAAATTTTCAGCTGATCTGGAGTTTGTATTACAATGCTATGCTTGTGCAGATCAATTCAAATGAGATGGCATCTCCAAATAATGTCGAGTTGGAGGCTGCCAAGTTTCTGCATAAACTTATTCAAGATTCTAAAGATGAGCCAGCCAAGCTGGCTACTAAACTCTATGTGGTGTGTGTTGTTTTCTCTCAAATGAAATTCTTCAATTATTCTTTTTACCCGTTATAAAAGCTAGGCATACTTGCAATTAATTTGGTGCGTGTTTCAGATACTACAACATATGAAATCGAGCGGGAAGGAACATTCAATGCCATATCAAGTGATATCAAGGTACACTTTCTGCAACTTAGCACTCAAACTTGTTTGCATATAGGAATTCAATTATTTAGCCCTAGGACTCTTTTGTAGTGAGCTAAGATAGTAAAATTGAGAATCTAATATAGATTGTCTATATAAGGACACATGATTACTTCTGAAATTATCCCTTCACAGCAGTTAAGATATCAACTATGGCTGTGATGGGAAATGAAATAATCACGGGAATGGTTTGTTGAATTGCATTGTGTGTGGGTTGGTGAATGGCAATGGATGTTTGTTGGGCTTTGAAGCCTCTTTCCAAACAGAAAAAAATGCTTGAATTTGTTTAGCCACTTTGTGTAGTTCAGCTTGAATAATATGCTTGAAGCTGATGGCTACTTCCATGGGAACACCTTTATTTGATTGACTTTGCAAATGGATCATAAACTTAATTATCAAAGCATTTTCAAGGCTCATCTTGTGGACTTAATTTTCTGTGTTGTCTTGATGATTGTAGTGAAGCTTATACATATCATTCTTAGCACTAGACCATATTTAGTTTGTGTTGCTACTTTGATCCAGTTTTCAGTTTCATGCTTATCACTGTTCTTCTTACTTAATGCTGTCTGTTATAGGGCGATGGAGACTGTCATCAACCAACATGGTCTTGATATCGAAGCATTGAAGTCATCACGTCTTCCTTTGACTGGTGGTCCTCAAATAGGTAATTATGCTTGTTTTAACGCTGCTTAAAGAGTATTTGTGATGGTTTTCAGTTGATTTAATTTCATTTGTGATTTATACAGGATCTTCTTCACAAGCAGTGGGTGGTGCACAGGATTCCAGAGCAGGCTTGACTGAAAATGAGGCTCCCAAAATGGAACCCTTTGCATCTGGTCGACCACCAATTGCCCCAACTGGAGGAGCTCCTGATTATTATCAAGGAACTGTAGCTCAGAGGAGTAATCAATCTTTTGATCAAGAAAGTCCATCTAGTTTGGATTCTAGGTCTGCTAACTCACAGTCACAAGACAGACGTGATACTGCCAATCGGGACAAACAGGTGAATCAAAAGGATGGTAAGAAAGCTATCACAAAAAGAAAGAGGGGAGATTCAACATCACCGGTGGAAATGCATGTTGACAGTTCTTCTCTAGTGGAACCTCGCAACACTGGTGTTAATACAAGGAAGGGTAAAATGACCAAGGCTGAACCATCAGATGGTAATCCAGTTAAAAGTGGTGAAATGACCAACTTTAACATGGTTCCAAATAATAGTCAAATGGAGAATATTTCGACCTTGTCTGGTAACATAAAAACAATGCTTAGGGCAAACCAAGAAGGTCATCATTTATTGGGAAAGCAAACTGATTTGACAAAGATTGGCAATCCAATGGCGCGAGCTCCAAATTCGAAGTATCCAGAAGACATGGAAGTTTCCTCTGCACATATTGCTCCCGGGAAGCCGCAAGGTGGTTCCCCGCCTTTTACACATGTGATTAGATGTGCATGAGTAAATTAAAACAAAGATGGATAACTTTTTGAAAAATCTATGGTTCCCCTGTTTTCTTCTAATGTTAATTATGTTAATATCATTGTAAAAATTACAATGCAGCGGTTAGTACCTCCATCCCTTGGTTATAGTAAGGGATTTGGAAAATTTTCAAGTATTAATCACAATGCAACTTGATCAAACTATTATGTTCCTGGGTATGAGAACTGAAAGTGAAAACAATCTAGAATAGTTAAATGCCAATGCCGGCTATTTGATCGGTGAAATTTAAGAGAAGACTTTCTGTAAGAGTTTATGCATAAATATATCAATGGAATTGAAGAATTTATTGAAGTGGAGATTATTTCACCGCTGGTTCTTATACCAGTCATGGCTGTTCCTAAATTACTTGATTGTCATATTCCTCAGTGCTGTTCTTAAGTTATTTTTGAATGTTGTGGGATACTTCTCTTTCCATATATGAATATTTCTATTAATGTTGAATCATGGAGAGAATGATTGACTCAATTATACTAGAAAAAACTGTAACCTTGTATTTTGTGCCCACAATTACTCATAAAAAAACCGTATTGCATTTCAGGTGCTTATACTAGGGCTCATGGAGGAATGGCGGTTCCTGCTAATGTGTCTGCCATGAATGAACCGGTTTTCTCAAGCTCAATGCAGCAATATGCTGGTCCTCTTGATCGTGATGGGGGGAATTCAACTACTTTAGCTGATGGACATAAAATATCTCAGGTACTTGTTATTCATGAATATTTGCTTCTGGGTTTGTCTCGAAGCTTTATTTTCTTTCATCTTGCTATACTCATTTAACTTAGTTTAAACATATTTATTTCTTTTGTTCTCTTTTGACTATGTGGCTTGTATATGATTGCTTGACCGGATAATTTTATTGGCAGATTGGCAGACAAAATAGTGGCTCAGAAATGACTATGCTTAGACAAGGTATCCCCCCTAGAGATACAGGAAAATCCCCCATCCCCGCTGCTGCATCATCTACTATGCCTTTCAAAGAACAACAGTTAAAACAGCTTCGAGCTCAGTGCCTTGTTTTTCTAGCATTTAGGTAGACATTGTTCTGCCATCTCCTTTCTTATTTGCAAAAGTGGACAGAATTTTATTTTGAGTTATGTTGTGAATTATTATTGTTCTATGTGCAGAAATGGTTTAGCGCCAAAGAAACTACATCTTGAAGTTGCATTTGGAACCACTTTTTCTAATCAAGGTGACTGATGTTTATATTTTATTTAACATATCAAAGATCTTCACTAGCTAAATGGTATATGCAATGTGATGTTAATACAGATGGTTCTAATAAAGATCAGAATGACCCCAAAGGAAAGTCACAGTCTCTCAATGAACCTGGTAACACACCAGGGGTCATAATGCCATTTGGAAGTTCGAGCAATGTGAGACAGACTGATAAAAACCCTCCAGGGTCCTCCTCTGCCGGAAATTTTCTGGAGGCCGAGTCTTTGGCGATGGGAACTAAGAGCCCAAGAATGTTAGAAGACAAAGGTAACCTTCATTCTGACATCCAGACATCTTCAGAAGACAGAAAACATCTAGCTGCAAAAAGAGATGTTGAGAGACGAATCCAAGATAGAGTGGTTGCACAATCTTCTTCAGCCACTCCATATCAGCAGAAAGATTCTTCAAGTACAAGGGGTATTGTTGGTAATAGTCATTTGGATGATGTTGACAAAGGTAACCTGCAGGCTGGAAGGGCTAACCAACCTTCTGTTGTAGTCCCGAATAACTGGACTGGATTTACTGGTCCTAGCGAGGCTTCAAAAGGTTCTCCACAGGTCTCCACTATTCAACATGAGCTGCCTATTGAAAGAAGAGAGAATATTCCTTGTCAGTTTCACAATTCTATTAAGCACTTGAATTCTTATTCTTTACAAGAGCACTGGAAACCTGTTCCAGGGATCAATAGCAATCCCCATGGAGTAACCATGATGAAGGATGGAAATTTATTGGGGAAAAATGTTTCTGCAGGTGAAAGCATAGTCAATTATGTCATGTTACTTCAGTCAGTTTTTTTATGCTTATCTTTTCTGCGTCGTTTCAAGTGTTAATGATCCATGGATTTCTGAACATTAACAACAATTACTTGCGGATTTATCAAAACAGTTCCAATTGATTATGCATCTAAACATGGCATCTCTTTTGCTACAGAGCAAGGAGGGAATGAGAGGTTAGTATCGGCTGATTTGTCACCTTCTCAAAAATATACAATGTTAGAGAGATGCGTTATGGATCAGCAGAAAAAGAGGCTTCTAGTTGAGCAAAAATGGGTGCAAAAACAGCAGAAAGCAAACGAAAGAATGACTACATGTTTTCACAAGTTAAAGGTTTGTTTTAATTTTAACATTTAGTTTTTATAGTTTAGTGCTTAATATGTTTTCCTTGCAAATTCAATATATGGCTAGCAATAACTGAATGTTGCATAAACATCGTGGTCTGTGGTTCATTCGTTGTGATATAGGAAAATGTGAGCTCAAGTGAAGATATTTCTGCTAAAACAAAAAGTGTCATAGAGTTGAAAAAACTTCAATTATTAGAGCTCCAACGTCGACTTCGGAGGTAATTTGTGTTCTTATATGAATTTGTTATTTTGTTCAACTCACCGTTTGACATTATATTTTTCCTTTGTGGGCAGTGATTTTCTGAACGATTTTTTCAAACCAATTACAACTGAGGTGGAACATTTGAAATCGATTAAGAAACATAGGCATGGTAGGAGAGTCAAACAACTTGAAAGGTATGAACAGAAAATGAAGGAAGAACGACAAAAACGGATTCGCGAGAGGCAGAAGGAGTTTTTCAGTGAGATAGAAGTTCACAAGTATGGGCCTTATCTACATGCTTTTTCCATCTCTTCAAATTTTCCAATGCATTGTTGTTGGATAGTTACAATTCACTATTATCAGTACTCTTTGCCTCAAATGCTTGCATCATTACTTGAAATTTAGGGAAAAACTTGATGATGTATTCAAAATCAAGAGAGAACGGTCGAAGGGTTTCAATAGATATGTGAAGGAGTTCCACAAAAGAAAAGAACGTATTCATCGTGAGAAAATTGATAGAATCCAGCGGGAGAAGATTAATTTGCTAAAAATAAACGATGTGGAAGGTTATCTTCGAATGGTACAGGTAGGCCATTTTCTTATTATATTAATAGATAGATACATGACATGTGTTGAAGTTTGTGCGCTTGACATTGAATAACGTCTTCATTGCTACATCAGGATGCAAAATCAGATCGTGTGAAGCAACTCCTTAAAGCGACTGAAAAGTACCTTCAAAAGCTTGGGTCCAAGCTTCAGGAAGCAAAGGCTGCTGCAGGGCGTTTTGGGCATGACGTTGATGAGACAGGAAGTACCAGTTTTCTTGAGAATAGTGAAACTACTTTGGTAGATGAGGATGAGAGTGATCAGGCAAAGGCAAGTTCGCTACACACATCCCTTTATTAAGTTAAAGTTTTAATTCTTAAATATGTAAGTCATTTTTTCAAATTCTGTTTCACAGCATTACATGGAAAGTAATGAGAAGTATTATAAGATGGCCCACAGGTATCACTTCTGCTCTTATGTACTCTTTAAAAGTTTTCGTTGTACTGCAAGTTGCTTATCTTAAACTTTTATTATTAATGAAAGGCTGAAAAGCACAGGAGATGGTATTTTTGGTGGTTTATTTTTAGTTTCAAAGATTTAAAGTGTTTAACTGTTCATGGTTTATTGGTTCCATCAATCCATAAATATATTTTTTAAATGCGTACTGATGCTATGTTTAATAGTTCTGACGATCTGATTCTTGCTAAGCAATTTTTTCTTCCTGCAGTATAAAGGAGAGCATTGCAGAGCAGCCATCTAGTCTGCAAGGCGGAAAATTAAGAGAGTATGTTAAACTGTTTTTTATATTTCATATAATTTAGTCACATAGTTGTGTCTTCCACTGGAGATCCAAGTTTGTATTTTATTTTATTGCATTTAGTTGAATGTTGGCTCACTTTTGTAATTCTGTGTCGTCTATGGCTCAGTGGGGGATTCTATCCTTCTCATTTTTGATTTGTTTGCTAGTTTTCTTAGATAATCTAGTTTCACAAGCTAAGGAGTTTGGGCTTACATTCAATGTTTTGTTTGTTTAGTCTGTTGACTTAAATTCCTTGTGATTTCAACTTGTCTTTAGATATCAAATGAATGGTCTGAGGTGGCTGGTTTCGTTGTATAACAATCATTTGAATGGAATCCTCGCAGATGAAATGGGACTTGGTAAAACAGTTCAGGTAATCAATTTTGATAACTGATGAGCTTTATATATATGAACTGGTTTCTTATTTGTTCCTTTTCCCATTATTAGCATTTTTGTTGGTATGTCATTTACTATCAATCCTTCTGGATTGCGTGTTTGTGATTTTTTGGAGTTCTATGATTATGTTACGGTGCATGTATACATGCCAAAAGATCACAGTGTGTATTTTGTGCTAAAAAAATTGGCAGAACATTTGTGATTTGTATAGATAAAATCTCACTGTACTTTTATTTTATAGGTGATTTCTCTAATTTGCTACCTGATGGAAACCAAAAATGATAGAGGACCATTCCTTGTGGTCGTACCCTCTTCTGTTCTACCTGGTTGGGAGTCAGAGATAAACTTTTGGGCTCCTAGTGTTAATAAAATTGTCTATGCTGGACCGCCAGAGGAGAGGCGTCGGTTATTCAAGTAATTGAACTTTTGGATATTGACCCCTTCATCTGTTTTGATGCTTTATCTTGTGTGTGTTCCTTATCAATTCTTTCATATTTTAGGGAAAGGATTGTTCACCAGAAATTCAATGTTCTTTTGACAACATATGAATATCTGATGAACAAGCATGATAGACCAAAGCTGAGCAAAGTGCATTGGCACTATATAATAATTGATGAAGGTCACCGCATAAAGAATGCTTCTTGCAAGTTGAATGCTGACTTGAAACACTACCAGAGCTTTCACAGATTGCTGTTAACTGGAACACCATTGCAGGTTTTTTCTTTTCTCCTCTTTTTGTTTTTCTTTTCTTGCGGCTCTCATTGCAGTTTACTCAGCATTTCTGCTTGTACCATTTGAGTTTTTTCTATAATCTTCTTCGAACATGTGCTTGTGCTTTTTCTTGGGAATGACAGTTTCTGCTCAGCCCTTCTTCCGGGCTCATATTATTCCCTATGTTTCACTTTTGTCCTTTTTTTGATAACATTTATGTTCTTTCAGAACAATCTTGAAGAACTCTGGGCATTACTTAACTTCTTGTTGCCTAACATATTCAATTCATCAGAGGATTTCTCTCAATGGTTTAATAAGCCATTTGAGAGTGCTGGAGATAACTCACCTGATGAAGTAGGTTATGGACCAATCCTGTCTATATAAAATTTACACATTTTTTAGGTCTAATTTAAGCTTCCTTGATTTTTGTATACTTATTTTGTTGTTTTCTATTTGTAACTAGGCTTTACTGTCTGAGGAGGAGAATCTCTTGATCATAAATCGTCTGCACCAAGTTTTGAGACCATTTGTACTTCGGAGGCTTAAACACAAGGTCTTTAATATTCAATTTTAAACTTATTTCCTACTTCTCCTTGAGTTTTCTTATACTATGAGTTTATGACCACTGTTTGTTCTTTCCTTATTTATATATTTGCGTGTCTTATAAATTATGATTCTTGTTTTGATTCTTTTAATTGATTGTTCATTCTTAGTTTTAATAATTGTAAATTATTATTATGCGTATCCTAGTAATCCCAGTATGTGCCTTTTCATTCATAAATTCATTATTTTATTTTTTTTGGGTTGATGCCTTAATTTCTGTGTTTTGTATTCATGAGTATTCCCAAAAGATTTAATGGGTAAAAGAATCTTTAGCATTCAACAAACTTTGCTGCGCTAACTTTTTCAGATGCTTAGTTAGACAAGACAAACACTTGTCAATTTTTTTTAAGTTGTGAGTTTTGTTGAATTTTGGTGTAATATAGAATTTTATGCATGGCATCTGTAAGTTTGAATGGTTTTATATATGTGGAAAATGTATTCTCCATATTTAAGCTATCTGATACATTTGTTTTCGTTATATGTTATCTGAACGACTTCTTTACTCTTCATCACTTAGGATGACATGGAAATATGATATTGAAAACTGCAATATAGCTTGGCTGCGTTACCGATATTAGCTTCTGAAATCGTCATCATGTGTAACCGTTCTTGTGTTTCCAATGTTTTCTTTTAGGTTGAAAATCAGCTGCCTTCGAAGATTGAGAGACTTATAAGATGCGAGGCGTCTTCATATCAAAAACTTTTGATGAAGAGAGTGGAAGACAATCTTGGTTCTATTGGCAATTCAAAGGTGTCCTTTATAGTACTTTTTGCTTTTTGTTGAATGATGTTCATGACCATTTGATATTGGACATAGAATTTATTTCCCTCTACTTCTTCTGCGGTCTAATTTAAATTCCTAATTGTCAGTCTCGATCAGTACACAACTCTGTCATGGAGCTTCGAAATATATGCAATCATCCTTATCTCAGCCAGCTGCATGCAGAGGAGGTATGTTCTTATCTTATATATGGTTCTCTGACACTAACTTTTATTGAGGATTGAATCATGATTTTAAACTACAACTCACTTAGAGAATGAAGTTTTTGAGATTTTAATTACATCGATACATATATTTTTTATGTGAAACTGAGAGATTGAAAAACATTGTTATGGTATTTGTCATTTTATTAATTGGCAAAACCCAACAAAAAGAAATATCTTAACATGTGACCCAACTAGAAAAGCTGATGTTGTGACATGACAAGGAATTAGGATGGGGAATTGAGGATTTGTGTGTTGAGCAGTATCCTTGTAATGTTTCATTGTAGTGACTTGTGTGACCATAGGCCATTAGTTTGGTTTGGTTAAGCTAAAACCACATCGTATTCCATGTTTATTTCTCTTCCTCCTTTTTTTGTTTGCAAATCTGGTTTCAAAGCAAGATTGACATTTATTTGACTATTGCAGCAAGAGGTTGAGTTTTGTGTGATTGTATATTTGTTACTTTTTTGAAGGAGGGGGGAAGCAGAGTATGCTACAATACAAGTACAATATGACTTTTTTTTCTTTTCTTTTCCATTTGCAGGTAGATAACTATATACCCAAGCATTATCTGCCGCCAATTATTAGACTTTGTGGGAAGCTTGAGATGTTGGACCGTTTATTACCTAAATTGAAGGAAACAGATCACCGGGTATGAAACATATGTACCTAACTTCTTTCACATCAGTATTGAATTATTGACATGAGTTTTTTTGTTGTTGAAGTTTACATGAGTTGTTATTACTTTCATGAAAGATACTTCCTCTGGTCACTATTATAAGCAAAAAAAGTGGCCTCCAATCTTGGTCACCATTATAAGCAAAAGTTAATTACTTTTAATTCATTTAATGCTAGTATTCCTAATATTAAATGTGTTGTTATTAACAACTTTTGACTAATTTAATGCTAGTTTTTTTTTAAGTTTACATGAGTTGTTATTACTTTGTAAAAAAAAATTGGATTCTGAACGTGGTCAACAGTTTATGACCCCTTTTCCAAATCAATGAAGCTAAACTGGTTCTTATCTTCCAATCAATCTTTTGAAAATTTAATGCTTAATGTCTGATATCATACAGCTAATGCTTTTACAGGTTCTTTTCTTTTCGACGATGACTAGGCTTTTGGATGTTATGGAAGAATACTTAACTTTAAAACAGTATCGGTACCTCCGGTTAGATGGGCATACATCAGGAGGTGATCGTGGTGCTCTGATTGACCTATTTAACAAACCTGATTCTCCATATTTTATCTTCTTACTCAGGTAATTTTAATTTCTATTAGAGTACTATGCGTGGCTGTGAAATAGTCAATTGAAACATTAGATTGGGGAAGGATATTTACTTTATTGGGTTTGGTTTCCAAGAAATTTGGCAGCATAATCTGATCAAACCTTCTGATAGAAACAGACGCACATACTTCTATGTATAATAGAATCAACAGAAATAATTGATATCTCACAGGTTTCTAGTGTTGATTAGTATAAGTGGTACCTGATATAATTGATGTGCTGAATTGCTGATCTTTTCGCATTCGCTCCTGCTCACTAGTGTTTTTTGGATTTCTGTATTCTTGTTTGGATGCACTTCTAGTTACTTATTGATGGAAAACATTTCACTGCGGTTAGTTGGAAATGATTGGATAATAGTCATTAAGTTTCGTACTGTGATCAAAAGACCTCATGCATAATTTTTGCTGTTAAAATTTTTTCCTCATTTTGTTTCATGATTTTAAGATATATTCTTAAAGACATAACAAATCAGGCCTTTTCATCTTGTTTTCTGGTTATCTTCAATTTATATTATTTTTCATACTGCTGACACATCTATCTATTTTTACAAGCATTCGAGCCGGTGGTGTTGGAGTGAATCTTCAAGCTGCTGATACAGTGATTTTATTTGACACTGATTGGAATCCCCAGGCAATGATATTTCTTTTTATGGTTTTCTATATGTTTTGTTTGCATTTATTGCTTATTATTATTATTATTATCTCTTTGTTGGTACATTTTCAGGTTGATCTGCAAGCCCAGGCAAGGGCTCATAGAATTGGTCAAAAGAAGGATGTTCTTGTTCTTCGCTTTGAAACAGTTAGTACTTTTCGTTCTGAGTTACTGTTTGTTATTGTTGGGATTGATATATTTGCATATATGCTACATTACAGCTGCACAAATATTTTCTTGATAATTATTGTAGTCTAAGTTTGAAGTAAGTCTAAGAATTTGGGCTTGGGGCCTAACACAGCCCTACAAAACCAGCTTATAAACTGAGGACTGCCCAAGCCTAATAAGCACTACCTAGGCTATATCTCTTGTCAATGTGAGACTCTCAACAGTATGTTTACTTTGGATATCTGGTTTTAAGTATTACAAGCTTTTGGTTTCAAAACAATTCACCATATTTGAGATATTTAGGCTTCTTACTCTATAGTGAGAAATAAAAATTATTTAATAAATATTCAAGTCTCGTCTCTTGTTTGAATACAACTTAAATACCTGTTACATGGTGATCATAGTTTCATATGTGCTTGATAGTGTCTTAGGTCATGTCAAAATTCGAAATTTCAAGTCATACATGTAAGCTATTTAATATATAATTAAATACTTGAATAGGGAGTTGTTTTTTCCCACTGGAATTGTTTCAATGTCATTGTGGAGCTGTGGTGCACGTATATTGTTTTATGCATTACTGCTTCTTTGCTGCTAAGTGCTAAGTGCTTTTTCAGATTTTCATTCATTATGCTTTTTGAAACCATAGGAAATTATACATTTTGTGGTCATATTGATATTTTATCCAATAACTTTGGGGGATTGAGACGAATGGGATATGTGGTGTTGCTTGCAAAATGCGTTTGAGTTTTCCACAGCTTTTAGTTTGTCAGTTTTGGTGATTAATAGTAGCGTTTTTCGGGTAATAATGCTATGGCATTATGTAGCAAGCCAATAGTTAATAGGGTCTATGTTAAGAAGAAAAGAGGGAACAACTAACTGGATGTAACTGAAAAAGTTTGTTAGTAGTTACTAGTTTGTTGGCTTGTAACCGTATAAGGAGCAGCTGGTTGAGGAGTGATATTCGGAATCAGGAAGTCTAGTGAGGAGAGGTCTGGGTTCTTGATTTCACTGGAATCCATTGTATTCTTCCCAATCCTGTCACCTTATTACTGTAAATTAGTGCCATATTATCACACATGCTAAAGTTTCTTCTGCTTACAATGTAACAAGGTACAAACTGTTGAAGAACAAGTCAGAGCTTCAGCTGAGCATAAACTTGGCGTTGCTAATCAGAGCATTACTGCTGGATTTTTTGACAATAATACAAGGTTGTCAATGCTGTGATGTATTTCACCTTTTATTTATTACAAAAAGGTTCCTATACAGCTCTGAATTTACTTTTGTATATGTTTATTGCAGTGCTGAAGATCGAAGAGAATACTTGGAATCCCTTTTGCGTGAGTGTAAGAAAGAAGAGGCTGCACCTGTTTTGGACGATGATGCTCTAAATGATGTCTTAGCTCGCTGGTGCATAACTTTTTTATGCTTTTACCTTCTGCTTCTATCCGTGGGATTTTCTTTCTATGCTTCCTTTGGTATTTGAATTTATGCCAATTTTTTTACAATGACAATTTGGTAGGTATATTAGGAATTGATGGTAATTGTGGTAAGATGTGCACGTGATTCTTACCTACCTTCATTTTAGTTATAGGAAAGGATTCCTGATGTATTATTGTCATTTAAGCATGCTACCCTTTCCTGATGTATTTAATTATATAAGCATGGTATCTCTTTAACTGCGTGGTCTATTTTATTGGTTGTGATTGTTGATGATCTTATAGCTTCATTGTTATGCCAGTCTATGTTGTCGCAAAAACATTATAATTTATAGCTACTTAATAATTCAGTACCCAACCCACCCAAATTGTGTCAAAAAGAGAGAATGGAGAAAAAGGAAATATGACTGAAGTCTTGTCTTTGTTGCAGTGAATCAGAGTTAGATGTGTTTGAGGATATTGACAGAAAAAGGAAGGAATATGAGCTGGTATGCTATTTATTATTTGCTTGGGATTTTCATCCGCATAAATATATCATTTTACCTGATGTTCCGTGAGTAGAATCTTACTGGAGCTCCCAAAAAAATATGTCCCAGGCTACATGGAAGAAATTGGTGCTTGGGCATGCAGCTGATGGCTCCGATGTTGTTATTCCTCCCCTTCCTTCTCGACTTGTCACTGATGAAGACCTGAAACAGTTCTACGAAGCAATGAAGATATCTGAAGATGTGCCTAAGCGTGAGGTAGAATCTAATGGAGTAAAACGAAAGAGAGGTGGTCTTGGGGGACTTGATACGCAACATTATGGCAGGGGAAAACGTGCAAGAGAGGTTGTCTTTTTATTTTATTCATTTGGACACATTATGAGATTCTCTAGAGGTCTTAGTCTTGTATAATTGTGATATGTATAACTTCACCTCCCGGTAACTTTATTGGAAAAAGAAAAAAGTAATTGAAAATGTACTCATGTAGTGTGTTAGGTATACTATCTAATTTCTTATCATCATTTTATAGGTACGTTCGTATGAAGAGCAATGGACAGAAGAGGAGTTTGAGAAGTTGTGTCAGGCTGAAACACCAGATTCACCCAAAGTAAAAGTGGCAGAGCTGAGCTATCCAACCAATACATCCAGCTCTGTTGTATCTGCTACTGTCACACAACCTGCACCTGTTCCCCGAGTGGCACCAATATTGCCACCTGTCGAGAGTTTACCGGTACAGCATGTTAAAGAGATGACACCACCAGCAAAACGTGGCCGCGGAAGACCAAAAAGAATTGCTTCAGATAAGTCACCAGCTGCAATAATCCCTCCAATAACTTCTGGAATTGTTGAAGTAGATATGCAGTCAAACAAGGGAAATGAGTCTGGACATTTAACATCATCTGCTCCTGATTCAGTTGGTCATTCTGCTCAAGTTACAGGTGTGGGTGGACCTATACAGCAGTCTACTACAGGAGTGATTGCTAACGTACCTCCTGCCACTCCTATGCCTACTATTCCACTTAATTCTCGGTTAGCTGCAACTCCTATGCCTACTAATTCAGGACCTATGCCACAATCTAATACAGAAGTGGCTGCTAACACACTACCTGCCACTCCTATGCCTTCGCAGTCAGCTGCTGCTTCTGTTTCTGCACCTATTCAAGCTAAAGGACAAGGACGGAAAACACAGAGTGGTGGAGAATGGCATAGACGTAGAGGGAAGAAGCAGGCTGTGATGTCACCTCCTGTATCTGGTGGTTCTGTTGGTCCTGATGTAAAGGTCAATGAGCAATTGGAAGATAAATTAGTGAGTCCTTCTTCAGGTCTGGGTATTCCCCAGAGTGAAACGCCTTCTTCAGGTCAGGGTATTCCCCAGAGTGAAACGGCATCTTCAGGTCAGGGTATTCCCCAGAGTGAAACGCCTTCTTCAGGTCAGGGTATTCCCCAGAGTGAAACTGTTCCTAGCTTTGCTGCTGTAAACGCTCCAACTACCGTTTCAGGTTCTGCTTCTTCAAACTTTGGAAACGATAATTTGGGTGTTGGGGTTGTTTTGAATTCTCAGCTACCTCTTCCTTTGCCCTCTGTCTCTACTGTGGCTCAAACTGCCCCCAGTTATCCATCCGTACAGATGCAAAGTAAAGGGCAAGTTAGAAAGTCACAAATTAGTGCTGGAGCTCCTCGGCGTAGAGGAAAGAAACAGGCAACAATGTCATCACCGGTTCCAGTTGTTTTAGGTGTTTTATGTCATCAGGACATGGATCAAACTCCTAATTTACCAATTTCATCAGGCATTGTATCAGGTGATAAAGCCACTGAATTAAAAAGCTTGCAGGAGAACAATGTTCAAGAATCAAAATGTATCATCCAGGATCAAGCATCACAAAGTAATCGGGATTTAAAATCATTGGAAGGATCAGACGATGCCAAGCAGGCAGTGATCTTGCCTTCGTGTAAAGATAGTAGTCATAGTACATTCAATTCTCCAGGTATATTGTGCATTTCTGTTTTAAAATGTTAACATCACATTTATTTTTGAAAATGCCTTGGAGGTAAACTGTGCAATTCTTTTGCAGGGCAAGATTTAGAGAAGGCTAAGCATGCTGATGTTCATGATTCTTCTGTGAGGATTAAATCTTCTGAAGCCACCCCTTCTAAAGTTGAAGTTTGCACTAATTCAGGGAATGAAAATTTATTTGTCAAAACATTGGCTACTATTGAGGTTACAAAAGATCAATTTTCGGATGGTAATACTCATCAAACAGTTGTAACTTCAAAAACCTCCCCTTTGGCTATCGACACTTCAACTACTTCCTTGGCTGGTAGTGCAGCTACAGAAAGCATTAGTCAATCTGTAGATCCTGGGACTACAAAGATTGTTCCCAGTATATCAAGCATTGCTTATCCTTCTACACCAGGCTCTGAATCTTATCCAAGCTCATATGAATCTTTGTCAGCCAAAAGGCAAGGTCGTAAAACTCAAAACAGAGTGCAGCCACCACGGCGCCGGGGAAAAAATTCAGCTCCAGTTTTACCTGTTGTTCCCGTTGCTCTTGTTGCCCAAGATCCTAAATTAAGTCATCATGCCCAGAGTTCATCAGTGAATTCATTGGTGGGCAATGCCACCAATTCTGCTCAAAATAAGCAACAGAAAGTCGCATCGACAAGGACTGACAGTGCACCTGTATCCTCAGATAAGATTCCTGCTTTTGGCAGAATACCTAATGTCAATGATGTTGCACGGGTAATGAAGGAAGTTTTCTCTGGAACTTGTTTGCCAAAGCCTAAAGCACATGATCGTATTGGGAACGAAGATAGTAACACACCTTTTGTACATGTCACGTCTAAAGCTGCAGTGGATGCCTCTGGTAGTCAGAGTGTGGATGATAAAGCTTGTTCTGATATAGCAACTGCTGGGGAATCGTGCCATACTGTTAATGTTGCAGTGAATGATCATGAAAAACAATCAGAAGAGGCATCAGATATGCAGAATCCGGAAGTAAAACCAAGTTTAGATATGCCAACTGCTGGAGCACTGAGCCCGACACCAGCCTTGCCAGTGAATGAGAACAAGCAACAATCCAGCATTGTATCTGACAAAAAAGTAATTCTTGAGAACATGGCTCTGCCTAATGTCAGTAAGCCTGAAACTATTTGTTATGGTGAAGTTAAAGAAAAGGATGAACAAACACAACATTATATTGGAAACTCAACTACTCAGAGTGAAATGAAGGCTCTTGATATATCTCCACTTAATGATGGCCAAAAGATTGACAGCTGTTCTGAGAGGCTTCCTACTGGTTGTGGCCCCACTGATTTAAGTACAGAGACCTCCCCCCATCAGATAGGTTCATCTGCGATTTCTCCTGGTGCTGAACCTCTTTTGGTGGGTGATCATAATCTTGGAAGCCAATCTGACTCTTTAGAGAAGTGTTCAAGATCTTCTCCCATTGATATTCATGGCACAGAATGCCCAGTAATTCCATTGGCACCAGAAATTTTTAGTAATAATCCCGAATCTATTCAGGCTGATATCTGCATTCAGAGTCATTCATCTGCAAACAAAGCTCCTGATATCACAGAGGACACTTATAATGAAAAATTGGAGCCTTCTGAACCATCTTCGTCCTTTGCTTGTGCTGATGACTCTAGGTTATTGGGTCAGGCTGAAATTTTGAGTGATCAACCAAAAGTGACACCACCTAGTCCTGCAACAGATCCTCATTCAAGGACAATGGTAGTTTCTTGTATTTCTGAAAGTGCTGAAATTAATTCTAGAAGTGAAACTGACTCATCTTTAAAAGCATCTTCTGAACTCTCTCCTGAAGAAGGAATTGTTGGGTATAAAATTTCTGCATCTGCTGACCATGATAGAAATAGTACTGCCGAGCCTCCGAATTTGAGCTTGGATCCTGCATCACCTTTGCTGGGTCCTGAGAGTCGGATTAGAAATCATTCTCCAAAGGCATTAGAACCCTCCATGAAACAGCATTCAGAGTCAGCTTCTGAAAAGGGAGGTCTTGAATGCCCCAAAGCTGTTCAAGCTCAGAAGCATCCAGATGCATTAGTACCTGCTGATCTGCGTGACACGCCGCTGGTTGAGAGCTTTTCAGAGTCCCTCTCCCAGGAAAGAAGGGATATGGGTGATTCAATAAGTGAAGCTGTTGTGACCGATATAGTGGGTGTTTCCGGGATTGATAGTATTGGGGGAGGAACTTTGTCTGAAACTGCAGTTCTGCCCCCATCGACCTTGGTAGAAGAGCAAAATAGGGGCTTAGTCCCGCTTGAGGAGTCAATGGAGAAGGCCGTGGCTAAATGCTCTGGAGTCCAGGAGGAAGCAAAAGTTGATAAAGTGGAAACTGATGATCAAATGGACTCATTCCCAAAGGGCGTATGTACCAGTTCATCCTCATCAGATAATTCGAAAGATTCTAAAATTGAGCAGGGTGATCATTGTATATTTGAGATTGGAGATGATACATTGAAGAGCTTGTCACCTTCGGTAAAGAAGGAAGAGGGGTTCAGTTCATTGGGTAATGATTGTTCAGAAGGCCATTCAATGTCTCCAAGGGTTTCATTGTGCTCTGATGACTCGTTTGGTAAACCGGGCATTCGTCAAGTTGATGAATTAATAACTGTCACAGATACTGTCCAGCCTTCATTATCCCAATTGAAAGAGGAAGATAATATTGGGGTGTCATCTGAAAATAAATCAGTTGCGGTGTCTGTATCACCGAATGACACGGAGGGATCCAATGCAGATCAGAATAATTGTTCTGATAGGTTGCAATCTGGCCATATTTTGCCAGAAAATCAAGACTTGAAAATCAATAAAATGACTGAAGATTGCCCAGTGACTGTCAGCCACTCTAGTGAGTATGAGTTCTCGATGAAAGGCAAAAAATTAGAAGTTGAAATTACTGATCAAATAGATGCTACTCAGATTTCTGAAGTTGAGGATGATCCACAAAGGCTTACTTCTAAAAACATGGATGCGCCGCCTTCTTGCTCACCAGTGAAGGAAGATAATGTTGATGTGTTAATTCAGGAAGATAATGTTGCTTCACCGCCTTCTTGCTTGCCGGTGAAGGAAGATAATGTTGATGTGTTAATTCAGGAAGATAATGTTGCTTCACCGCCTTCTTGCTTGCCGGTGAAGGAAGATAATGTTGATGTGTTAATTCAGGAAGATAATGTTGCTTCACCGCCTTCTTGCTTGCCGGTGAAGGAAGATAATGTTGATGTGTTAATTCAGGAAGATAATGTTGCTTCACCGCCTTCTTGCTCGCCGGTCAAGGAAGATAGTGTTGATGTGTTAATTCAGGAAGATAATGTTGCTTCACCGCCTTCTTGCTCGCCGGTCAAGGAAGATAATGTTGATGTGTTAATTCAGGACGAAAAAAGAGATCCTTTGGTTCTAGAGGGTAGTAGTAGTGATGGCACCAAGGTATGTCACATTGCACACTTTAGCATTTCTAACTCGATAATTCTCTCCAATTTTATACTGACTTTCATATGCACAGGATTCTATTGCAAATCCTCTACCGCAAGAGAAATCGGAATGTTCTGAAGCTGAGATTGTTCATCAAATAAAGGTATCTGATTGTGACACGGATGGTTCAGGATTGGCATCCAAAAGCACGGAATTACATTCTTCCTTGGTGATGGAGGAAGATAAAGTTGATGTATCATCTGAAACTTATAACAAGGTATTTTATGGCATTTGGCACATATTAGCATACTTGTATTACCCTTTCAATTTTATTCATGAATTCATTTCTTCTAGAACCCATTAAAATCTATTAACATTACAGGAATCAAATCCTTTAGAAGCTGAGATTGGTCATCAAATTGAGGCATCTACAGATATTTCTGAAAGCTGTGCTGCTGAGATTGTAAGTGTATCTCAAGTCCCAAATTCGTCAGCATCAATCGAAAAGGAGGAAGGCTTATCTGAGAAAGCTATAGATGGAATCACTGCTGGAATGCAGGCTGCTGTAGGAGATGGAATGGATATTTCATCTATATGCTCTTCAGCAGCAGTGAGTGAGCATGTTGAGTGCTTGTCTGAGAAGGATTTAATTGGCAACTCTGAAGCTGATGCCATGAAACAGAAAGATCAAGTCTCGCAAGAAGAAAATGCACCGAAAGATGGAGAAATAAAGGAGTAATCAAGTGTCTGAAATTCAGGACCTAAGGAACATTCTTCAAAATTCAGATTGTAAATGGAAGTGCCCTTGAAAAGAGAATAGCTAGAAGCCCAATAGTCTGAAATGAAGTAATGAAATCAGTCCCTGTATATATTATATTATATATATCATATGTAGGGGTTATTTTGTACATATTATGTTGTAATTTAACTCCTATATCCTCCTGGTTTTCCTTGTAGTTGATATATTTTGTCCAATTACCAATATTCCTCCAATTAGTTATTTTTGTTGTTGATTTATTTTGTTGAAACAGTATCACGGCAACTATTTCAATGGCACCATTCCAAGGTTGATTTATCAGAGAATTGATATTGAGCAGAACTTTTTTTTTTACTCCAATGAAAAATAAATGAATGTAATTTTGGTCTGAAATTTATACCAGATACCACAATGGGGTGTACTTGGCCATACATAAAGTGTTAGAATGCATGTATTGAGTTATATAGTTATTGATTTTGGTTTTTCAATTTCAAATCAATGGTAGAAATGATTAAATATAAGTTGACAAACAAAATGATGGCGCACGAAAGTAATTGGGACTAGAGTTAAGGAGGCATTCATGCTTTAAGGGCAGTTACACAAGTTTTATCTTTTATAAATTTTATTTGATTTTAATTTTCATATCAATAATTCTTATTAACTTATACACAGTCCTATCCATTAAACCCTTAAAAATATTAAAACCCTTTGTGTATATATCGGTATAGCTTTTGTTGTATCTCAATTTTTACTTAATGATAACAATTATGTCATTATTTTATTGCTTCCTTTCGTCCCTGTCTAGAGTCTTGCTCGAGTCGAATTGTAGGATTGATAATTGGTATGTCCTGTGATGACTGAGTAATTCACTTTATTTGATAAATATTGTTTTGCTCGCACATACTATGCGATAATATATTTTTTATTTTGCATATGCTTTTGTTTTGCTTTTTTTTTTTTCTTTCGAAAATTGCATATGCTTTTGTAGACAAATATTTTGAGGAACGTTGAAAGTGAGTGTTCGATGAAATGCGCCCTTATTTGTTTCGCACCACATCTGAGATTGTATCATTAGCACGTTCGGGCAGAATTTGCCACGCAAGCAAACTGTTCGATGAAATGCATGAACGAGATTCAGTAGCTTGGAATGCCATGTTAGCTGCTTATTCCCACCTTGGACTTTACCAACAATCTCTTAGTCTATTTGATAGCATGAGAATCTCCGATTTCAAACCTGATAACTTCTCTTATTCTGCAGCCATAAATTCATGTGCCGGTGCATCTGATTTTCGTTTTGGAACAAAAGTTCATGCTTTGGTTGTTGTTTCAGGGTACCAATCTTCCCTTCCGGTTGCTAACTCGCTGATTGATCTGTATGGCAAGTGTTTCAATCCAAATGATGCAAGAAAAGTGTTTAATGAGCTGACTTATAGTAATGAAGTGACTTGGTGTTCACTTCTGTTTGCTTATGCGAACTCTAGTAGGTTTGATGTGGCTTTTGAATTGTTTCGTAGCATGCCTAAAAGGGTTGAAATTGCTTGGAATATAATGATTTCCGGTCATGCTCGTTGTGGTGAAGTTGAGGCATGCTTGGATTTGTTTAAAGAGATGTGTGAGAGTTTGTATCAGCCAGACCAATGGACTTTCAGTGCTATCGTGAATGCTTGTGCCGAGTCGATGGAATTGTTATACGGATGCATGATGCATTGTTTTGTGATTAAATCTGGTTGGAGCACTGCTTTGGAGGTAAAGAACTCGATTGTAAGCTTTTATGCTAAATTAGAATGTCATGGTGATGCTGTGCAGGTGTTTAACTCTGGTGGTGCTTTTAATCAAGTGTCTTGGAATGCAATCATTGATGCCCATATGAAAGTTGGGGATACCCAGAAAGCTCTTCTTGCTTTTCAACAAGCCCCCGAGAAAAATATTGTATCTTGGACTTCTATGATTGTCGGGTATACGCGAAATGGGAATGGAGATTTAGCTTTAAGTTTGTTTTTAGACATGACCAGGAACTCTTTCCAGCTTGATGATTTAGTAGCTGGAGCAGTCCTTCATGCTTGTGCTAGCTTAGCAATCTTAGTTCATGGAAAAATGGTCCACGGTTGTATAATTCATCTTGGTTTAGACAAGTATTTATTTGTTGGCAATAGTTTGATTAATATGTATGCTAAATGTGGGGACATAGAAGGTTCGAGGCTCGCATTTCGTGGCATTAATGCCAAGGACCTTGTTTCTTGGAATTCAATGTTGTTTGCATTTGGACTACATGGGAAGGGCAATGAAGCAATATGCTTGTTCAGAGAAATGGTGGCATCTGGTGTAAGACCTGATGAAGTAACCTTCACAGGGTTGCTAATGACTTGCAGCCACTTAGGACTTGTAGATAAGGGCTTTGCTTTCTTTCAATCAATGAGTTTGGAATTTGGGCTTGTTCAGGGAATGGATCATGTGGCATGCATGGTGGATATGCTTGGCCGAGGCGGATATGTGGCTGAAGCGCAAAGTTTAGCTCAGAAGTATTCAAAGACAAGTAGAGATAGGAACAATTCATCTGAGATTCTACTCGGAGCATGTTATACACATGGAGATTTAGGAACAGGTAGTTATGTGGGAGAATATCTTAAGAACTTAGAGGCTAAAAAAGAGGTTGGTTATGTATTGTTGTCAAATATGTATTGTGCAAGTGGGAAGTGGAAGGAAGCAGAGATAGTAAGAAAGGAAATGATGGATCAAGGGGTGAAGAAAATGCCTGGTTGTAGTTGGATTGAGATAAGAAACGTGGTGACTGCATTTGTATCAGGAAATAACAATTCATATCCTTGCATGACTGATATATCTAAGATACTATACTTCCTTGAATTAGAAATGAGATACACATAGCCTTTTAATTTTGATAGTGAATGAACTTTTATAAACCAGAGAAGGATATGTGAAATAACTTGATAAGCAATTTTTTGAGGTCTATACTATGGTGCTAGGAAACCGAAAATTATTGAGAAGACCGGAAATTCTACCATTTTCAACTGACCTGTATTCTCTAAAGTTCTGCACACAATGCAGCCACTGTATAGGTGTACTCAAATTTAACTGTTCTACATCAACTGTATATTTGTCTGTGCAGCCATTGAAGGTTCCTTATACTATAATTGATTATTTTACTAGAAAGTAAATTAGTTATCTCATTAAATCATCACTTCAATTTTTTAGACGATTTTCTCTTCTAAATAATGAGTCAATCCATTATTCTCCTAATTAATTTACCACATAATCAGGACCGTCGATTAACCCGTGCAACCGTCGATTAACCCGTGCAACCAAAACATTAACACATACCTCCAAATAAGGAGGATTCCAATTTTTTTTTTTATAATATACCTTAATCTTTGAAAATCACATTGATATCCTAATTTTATACACATAACACTCTAAAATTTTATATTTACATATTATGTCCGGAATAAATAGCCAGTTTCCCACCACTAAGTGTGATAGCAGCTGTAGCCTACTAGGTTCAAATGTTAGAATGTTGAATTTGTTAGGGTTTTGTGATTTTATGAGTTCAATTTTTAGATTTAAACAGTATCTCCAAAAACATTAAGACAACCCCGCATATAATTTAATGATTTTAAAAATATTAAGACGACCCTACACATAATTTAATGACTCTTTCTCCCAATACCACATGAATCTTAATGTATATGAAACTACTTTATTCTTTGGACATTTTTTCTCTAAAAATTTGTATCAAACACAATCTCCAAGCAAATCTGTATTGTTATATATTCTTTACGCATGATAATCTTCATTTTCAATGATCATAAATGCTGAGTTGTTTATCACATACAATCTCCGAATAAGTTATGGAATCTCGATAATTTATGAGTAAATTTCTAAAAAAATTTAATCTATATACCACAAATATCAATGAATCTTTTCTCCAATACAAGAGTATGCATTATTCTGTCATTCACTAATTGCCTATTCACATTACTATACATCCTTTAAAATCGCGTAAATCAATTGTTTATTTTCGCATTTCAAAGTTTGTCATCTTGTGTCATTTTCTATTCTCTTTTTATATCGCAATTATATATTATTCACATTGCATTCTTTAAAATCGCACAAATAAAGAGTAGTTTGTGCATGGCAGAGCTATAGTAGAGGGAGAGTGTGCAAGTGGATCCCTTATTTTAAAAACATCCTACTTTTTTTACAAAAATAGTAGTAAAATCCTTTTTTTTTACTCCCTCTATTTTTTAAATTTGGACTTTCCAACTCGTGTGTTTATCTTTTGCACCATTTACTCATGGTTCTGAGTACACCATTCAACTTACGACTTACACGATGATCAAATTTAAAAGAATAAGTTGCAAAATTAATTTACCTAATGACAAACAATGCTAAAATTCATGAACTTAGTTTTTTTTTTTTTGAGATAACTAGTTGTTATTTTTATCGAGGAATGAATGATAGCTATTCTTGGATTACAAGCAAATTCAAAATTAAATATGTTACTCTGACTCGTAATTTCCACTTTAAATTTAAAGTATCGTAGATTCTACTCATATTTTTTTAAGGTAATTTTTTTGTCATTGAGTTACTATTCACTTTAAACAAAATGATATAACTTTTATTAAAAAAAGTATGATATGCTTATATTACATTAATAAAATACATTGAGTTAGGATTGTTTTGATGCTACATATGAAACACGTAGACATGTTTCTTAATATCGTGACAGGAAAGACTGACTACCAACAAAAAATATCATAGTAGTATACACATTTGGTTTTATGAAACTGTTTTTAGCAACTTACGAGAAATAACTTTATTTTAATAATTAGAATACATTTGTTACGCACACACAAAATTACCTTACACGACCTAATATAAAAAATTGTGTGTACGCAAAATATATATATATATATATATATATATATATATATATATATATATAACATTTTATTCTCTCTTCGGACATCACTCTATGCACAAAATTCATATAAATATAATAACTATAGCGGGTCAGATGACATATTTAATAAAATTTAATCAAAAAAAAGTAGTTCGACTTATATTAATGTCACTTAATATTAAAACAGGTCTTGAAAGTGAGTATTAGAGAGCATTAAAAAAAAGTACGACCAACATTTTTCACATAAAAATTACATTATTTTTATTTTCTTACTTTGTTTTAAATAAAAGTTAAAATGAGGTGAGTTAAACAAACCTCAATGTTAAAAGAGTGTTTACAAAAGGAATTATAAAATATTTATTAACGAGTTCTTCACGTCTCTATGACGAATTGAATTCATGCTGTATAACTCATTATCAAAGAGATTAAATTTTTTTAGAATGAATAAAAATGAATAATATCAATTATTAATTATTAATTTAATGGTTAGTATTGTGTACACATACATGAACTATATAAGTTATTATAATATCAACTCTTAGATTTTTTAACTTTATCAAGTTTTCAATTTAGACGAGTCAAAGTCTTATCAACTAGACCCACCTTCGTTTTGAACTTAAACAAATGGGCCTTAGGTTTGTTGACTTTGGGCCAGATGGGCTTGGATGACGATGAAATGAAGAATTCAAAACGAAAATGCATGAGCATTGTCTGAAACCTGCAGTAGTACCGGTAATATTTTTAATATTTAAAAAAGAGAAAAACAATGGAATTTGTGTAGTGTTCTTGCTGTGTTTCATTTTCACAAAATCACAAATTTGGTTGGTTTTCTCTTCAACTTCTCTACTACTCCCAAATACTGGAAAGGTTCGTACAATTTCTTATTTCTCTATTCACCATCTTCTCTACACGAAATTCCTTTTTCTTCTTTTTTTTTTTCGTTGATTAAACCAAATTTTAGGGCTTCTTCTTCATTTTTATTCTTTAGTTTATGCATGTTGAGTTTGTTTGTGTGCATTCACTTACATGATAATGAATCTAATATATCTTGCTCCATCAATGACATGCTACCATTTTGTTAATTGTTTCAAGCTTTTTTTTTTTTTATGCTTCTTCTAATATATTTTTTTCTAGCTGTTTATTTTGAAATAAATTAGGGTTCTTGCTTTTCATTTGAACTTTCATCATTGAGCTGTTTTAGAGAGACTTGATATTGGAGTATATAACTCATTCATCTATTTATCTTTAGTCTACTAAGAGAGGTTATTGAGATAAGAGTTAGTTAGAGTGTTAACTTAGTATTGTTAGCTTAGTAGTTTTCTGTTACAACTGAACAGGAGTATATAAATTTGTTAAACACCTTCATTGTATTTAAATTGTAAAATAAAATAAAATAATGCAAAATGTAAATTCATTATTCAATAATGAAACAGAGTTTCATAAATCTGAAATCTTTATATTCTATTATGGTATTCAGAGCTATGGGTTCGAATCTGCGATTTGTTTTTCTTCTTTTCCTCTTAACTTGGTTCTGAGTCTTGATCATGGCCACAATTCCAGAAATAATTGATGAAAATCATTCAATTCCAGTTCTGTGTCTTGCTCTTTTTCATACTTGACGATGTGACGTGGATTGTAAAATTGTCTTAGTTTTTTTGTTGCTATTGACGTAGTTGTTGGATTGTAGTGTATTTGTGGGATAAGAGTTGGTGGTGGTGACATGGTGTTTTTTGTTGTTGGATTGAAGCATTTTCTAGCATGCATTTTGTGTTTGGGTGGGGTTGCTTTGAACAATATAGTTTGGTAGTTTATGTACTGCCTTAAGACCTGTTTATTTTGTGAAAACATTTTTTGTTTTCATTGTCAAAAATGTGTTAATTTTAACTTGCTAGCTAGGCGTGATGCATTTTTGGAAATAATGAAAACAATTCTTTTGACATTTGCATTGTTTTCGTAAATACAAACACTTGTTCACTTTGAGAGTCTCTTATTATCTCTTTGTTAGCAAGTAAAATTAACACAAATAATAGAAAATGAAAATAGAAATTGTTTTCAGTAAGGAAGCATGCATTTCACTTTCTATTTACATTTTGCTTGTTTTGAGTAGTATACAAGTCTAACACAAATTCACACACATACTGATACAATAGATGGGGTCGCTTACAATTTGTGTCCCAGGCTTCTTCTATTATTGGTTGCACTGCTGTTTTTCGGATGGATTCAACTGTCCAATCTATTTACTGATGCAGTGATTTTATGCTTGGAAATTTGTTTGTGATATTAAAATTTGTCAATGATTCATTCATTCTTTCATGATTTGAATTTACCAATTCAGGGTCAATGTAAATTTGAAAGCTGTATATCTTTTGGGAGACTCGTGGTGGTGGGGTCTTGGAAGGTATGTTCACTCTCTGCATTTTAATTTGGTTAAGCTGTCCTCAGAATAGTTAAACTAACTCTAGATTATTTGGTAGTGCACTTGGCCACACCCCTTAATCTAGAGTTTTGAGATTTGGATCTTTGATGGACTGCAACAAAGAAGAGGCCTTAAGGGCCAAGGCCATTGCTGAAAAGAAAATGGAAAACAGGGATTTTGTGGGGGCTCGTAAATTTGCTGTTAAGGCTCAGCAGCTGTATCCTGTTTTAGAAAATATAGCCCAAATGGTTGTTGTTTGTGATGTGCACTGCTCTGCTGAGAAGAAAGTTGGTAATGAGATGGACTGGTATGGAATTCTTCAGCTTGAACACACAGCTGGTGATGCAATGATTAAGAAGCAATACCGAAAGTTTGCTCTTCTACTTCATCCTGATAAAAACAAGTTTGCTGGGGCAGAAGCTGCATTTAAGCTGATTGGGGAAGCTCAAATGGTGCTTTCAGACAGAGAAAAACGAACTAGGTATGACATGAAGCTTAAGGTGAACAAACCTGCTATGCCACGTCCTAATCAACAGAGTGCTCCTAAGAACTTCAATTCTGCGATGAAAACCAATGTCAAGCCCAACTCTACCAACTCAAACACTCAACAGCAGCAGCAAAATAGGCAGCCTGAGCAGCAGCGGCAAAATGGTGCCCGCTCTACTTTTTGGACTGCCTGCCCATTTTGTTCTGTGAAGTATCAGTATTACAGAGAAGTTGTAAATAAATCTCTTCGCTGTCAACAGTGCCATAGGCCCTTCGTTGCATATATCCTGGATGTGCAAGGTTCATCACGCACAACTAATTCGAGTCAGCAAGCTTTTGGCCAGCAGAAAGATGGTTTGAACCACGACACTTCCAAGGTGGATGTTGGATCTCAAGGCAACTCGCATGTCGAGAAGTCCAATACAAAGCCTTTCAAGAATAAAGGCCCTGTTGATGTCTCTGGAAAGCCAAATGTCAAGAGAAAGAGGAATCAAGTGGAAGTATCCAGTCAGAGCTCTGATTATACAAGCATCAGTGAGTCTGAAGGTGATACGGTTGCTGGTGGTTTTCCAGGTGTAGGAAACCATTCAAGTGAGCAGCCACGCAGATCTGTGCGACAGAAGCATAAAGTCTCGTACAGGGAGAATATGAGTGACAATGATGATGACTTATTAAGACCTTCAAAAAGGGGTCAGGCGAGTGGAACACCTTGTGGTGATGGTCAAAGTCATGGTGAGACTGCTAAAGGGAATGATCAGAACGGTTTAGCAGCTGATCTAAAAGATGAGCATGCAAATGTGAAACAGAAACAGGATTTTCATTCTAAAGAGAGGTCACTGAATAGAAATGAGGAAAAAACGAGGGAGAGTGGAAAAGAAGCGGTGGGAGGGTCAAAGCAGATGGATGAAACATTAGAGCATTCTTCTCCAGATTCAACCTCCAAGACAACAAATCAGCCAAACGCTTATGTCTATCCCGATGCAGAGTTCAGTGATTTTGACAAGGACAGAAGAAAAGAATGTTTTGCGCCTGGGCAGATTTGGGCCATCTATGATACAACAGATGGCATGCCTAGATTGTACGTTTTAATCAGAAAAGTTTTCTCTCCTGGATTTCAGTTGCGGGCAACTTGGCTTGAACCACATCCAGATGGCAATGATGAAACCAACTGGGTAAATGAGGAACTGCCTGTTGCTTGTGGGAAATATAAACTTGGTACCATTGACATCTTTGAAGATCATCTGATGTTTTCTCACCTGGTTCTGTGCGAAAGGATTGGCCACAATACTTTTCAAGTGTTTCCTAGAAAGGGAGAAACTTGGGCTCTTTTTAAAAATTGGGATATCAAATGGTACCTGGATGCAGAATCTCATAAGCAGTATGAATATGAGTTTGTTGAAATCTTGTCAGATTATGTTGAAGGTGAGGGTGTATATGTTGCATACTTGGGTAAGTTAAAAGGTTTTGTAAGCCTCTTCTTTCGAATTATGAAAGAAGATAACCAGCCGTTTCAAATTTCATCCCTGGAGTTATTTAGATTTTCTCACAGGGTTCCATCTTTCAAAATGACTGGTCAGGAAGGAGTAGGTGTTCGTTTAGGATATTTAGAATTTGATCCTGCATCTTTACCAATGAATCTTGAAGAGATTGCTGTTTCTGACAATTTGGATGTGAAGATTGGTCATAATTCATCTGGCAGTGAGAATGCAAGGTCTTCAGAAAGATCAGAACCCGTGATGGCACCTGAAGAAATTGTATCCATTCCTAAGGTTAATGTTGAAACAAGCAATTCGACTGAGATAAAGGATTCTCTTGATGATATCGATGACGGTCGTGCTTCTCCAGCTCTGACCCCAGAAGCTTTTGAAATTCCAGATGCTCTATTCTTCAACTTTGAAGCTGGGAAGTCTCATGATAAGTTTCAGATTGGTCAAATATGGGCATTTTACAGTGATGAGGATGGAATGCCAAAATACTATGGTCAGATTAAAAAAATTGACACTAGCCCTGATCTTGAATTGCATGTTTCTTGGCTTGCTTGCTGCTGGCTGCCAGAGAACACCACTAAATGGGAAGATGAAGATATGCTTATTTCATGTGGCCGATTTAAAGTTAATAAATCAATTGATTTTCTTTGTGATTACAGAAACATGTCTTGTATTTCACATCAAGTACAAGCTGATGCTATTGGTAAGAATTACGCCATCTATCCGAGGAAAGGTGAAGTATGGGCTCTATACAGAAAATGGTCAAATAAAATCAAGTGTTCTGACCTGAAAAATTGGGAGTATAACATAGTGGAAGTCCTTGAAGAAGCTGATTTATTTACAGAGGTTTTAGTTTTGGAGCATGTTAGTGATTTTGGTTCTATCTTCAGGGCCAAATCAAATGAAGGTTCATCTGCGAATCTCAGAATACCCAGAAAAGAGTTACTTAAGTTCTCTCACCAAATCCCAGCTTTCAAACTGACAGAAGAGCATGGCAATCTGAGAGGCTTCTGGGAACTTGATACGGGTGCGGTACCACCATATCTATTGCCTTAGATGAAACTTGATGAGGAAGAAGAAGCCTTGGGTGGTTGAATACCTTTGAAATTTGCTAACCTGATAGTGATAGTATTTTTTGAAAACTCAACTTTTTGTAATTAGATGAAACTAGAGTCTCTGTATCAGTGCAGCTGACATGACATCACGGTGTAACATTTTGGTGTTGTTCCGGCTATCTCTTGAAGGTAAAGGTTGTTGTGCCGCCGGTTCTTGGTTGCATTCGTGGCTTTGGGTCTAATCCATTTGAATTCCAGTTGGTTTGTGAATAGTTTAGTATCGAGCTATGAATTACTATAGGAAGTGAGAGTTTACAACCCATATACAAGTTATAATATCTATTTTGTTATCTTCGCAGGATACATATATTTCTAGTAGAAGTGAACTTGCTTGTATGTATGACGTTAGACTTTAGCAGCCATGGCAAATATAATCTCTATTTTTCTCCTTATACTTTCTTTTATTCATGTTTTTATAAATGTGATTTTAAGAAGTGTTTGAAACCGTATGCACAAAAAGGACACTTCATAATAATGTCTAGGCCTGAACACAGTGGAACTAATAGTAGGAGAAGTGCGGCCATATGCCTAATGTTTTAAATCAGATGACAATTAAATAAATAGCATTTTAAAAATTGCAAAGAAAGAAAAATTGGTTGAATCAATTGCGCGGTTTAACTTGGTTCATATGGTTCCTAATATGAAAAAAATGAAAACTTGGTTCATATGGTTCCTAATGAAAAAGAAATGAGTGTAAGCAAGTCGGGCCGAAAACTTAAAACGTTTGAATTGTGAAAATTTGAATGGTTTGACTTTGACTTATTTGTTTAGACAACTAAACTAAAAACTTGCCTTTGACTTGTTAAGCTCATTTGTATCTATTTTTTTGCAATTACACACATTTCACATTTTTCAATCTTGACTAAGACAAAATATTTCAAAAATAATTTGAACACATTTGTCTACATAAATAATAAATAATAAAGATCAGTAAATTTTCATCAATTTATTGGTAGAACCTTTTTTATATATATATATAGTAAATTCGTTGACACTAGACGTCAAATTTAATATAATTACATCTATAATAATTGGATGTAGAATACAATTTTTACAAATTAACTATTGAATAATCTCATTTAATAATTGATATTTAAATATCATATTATACGTTAAAATAAGACAATATGATAAAGTGTCATGAATTTAAATTTTTATGAAATTTAATATATTTAATAAAAAATTTTAATTCAACAGTTGAATTTATAAAATTTTATACGTCAATAAATCCTAACTTATAAGACTTGAATACAATTCATTTAATTAAGAATAGTACTAAATAGTATGAAATAAATTTCTCAAAAATGGCAAGAACATTTGTATTGTGTGAAAAAAAAGTAAGAACTATTCAATCCATCTTTAACGAAAATCTAACATATCATAACAATTTGCGTTTTGTCTTTTTTAATGATTTAACATTCATCATTAGCCTTTAATTAAATGAGTTTAATATTAAAGTTAGGTATGTTTATTTAATTTAAACAAACAAGCTTGGCTGTATTTTAAGAAGGTAAATCCAAATAGTTATTGAATAATTCAGCTTATTTAAACCTTAGGCTTTGCAAATCTAAGATTCAATGGACCTTGTCACCTTGATAAGCGTCATTGATTTATTATGTTACCATATGGTACCTATGGTTCCGGTTTCAAATGAACGTTATCGAGGGCATTTGGTCTAGTGGTATGATTCTCGCTTTGGGGGCGAGAGGTCCCGAGTTCGATTCTCGGAATGCCCCTTCTTCATTTTCATTTATTTTACTCTCAGCAGAATTGGCCTCTCGAATATTTATGCATGCAAGCTTGGTGGCCCTTTTCCTAATGAACTTGGATATTGTTATATAGTTATTTTTTTTTAAAGGCCATCATAAATAATTAGTTGTAACATAAATAATTAGTTGTAACTATTGATTAGTGGCAGAATGAGGATTGAATGGCTACCGAGTACTCACAATAATATTATTAATTTCATTCTCTCATTTATAATTTTTTGTTAATTTGTATAAAATAATTAAATATTACAGTTATTTTGAGATGAAAGAAATATTAAAAAAATGTAAGGGAGATAATGAACTTTTTTGAGAGCATGTATGACACACAAACAAGTCATATGAATTGAAAACAAAATAACAAAAGAGATTGTCGGTGTTTAAGTTTAACATCAAACAAAATAATCTTAAATCATGTAATTAAGTGATAGTTGATTAAATCTCCTTCCACCTCTCTCAATGTTTTTTTTTTGTTAAATTAAAAGTTTATATCGAATTAAAAGAAACAGATAAAAACCACTAAAAGTAATTATTTTTAAAAATAAATTGTAACAATTTGTTTTTATCTCTTGAATGTTCTTTTATATAGAGATAATGGGAATATTGTGGCTGCTAAAATTCTAAACAACATTATGGATTGCTCTAAATTTATCCAATCGAGTGGAATGAAAAGTAAACAAAATAGAATTTAATTTATTCACATATTAGGATAAATGAATTTTTAAATTAACAATTAATCATAATCGTTAAATCATTAATAATATTTAATTTTTATAGTAACTATTTATAAAGTTGCAATACAAATTAAACTCAATAAAATAAAATAGGCTAATTTTTATGAATTAAATCTATCATTTAAAATCAAAATAGATTTTAAAAATTGTAACGTTGATATTTCATTCATGTCCAAAAACCGTATTTTAAAAATAAAAAAGACAAAAAGAACAAAAAGAACAAAAAACAAGTATTAACCGATAACTAACTGCTACATAATCAACCAACCGAAATAACCCTCCCTCACAACCACAACACAATAATTTCTGAAATCCTTTTCATTTTTAATTTGCATGGCAGTGTCACATTGGTGCTTCAACGTTTCAACTCAATGGGAAAAAACAAAAAAGTTGAACAAAACAAAGTAATAGTTGTGGAATACAAAGTTTCAATGCATTGCAACGCTTGTGAGAGAACCGTTGTTAAAGCCATCTCTAAATGTAAAGGTACGTCATGTCTTGTCTCTTTTAATGATGTTTTTTAATTTGACCCTGTATTAATGTAATAATTATATATAGTATTTAAAATAATTAATTGTGTAACTATGTTTTTGTTGTTAATTAATTAGGAGTGGAAAAGTTTATTACAGACATGAACAAACACATGGTGGTGGTAACGGGTCGAATTGATCCAAAAAAAGTATTGAAGAAACTAAAAAAGAAGACAGGGAAAAGAGTGGAGATTGTGTCCAACAAGGATGAAGAATCAAAAGATGAATCTCATGAATCAGATAGCCTTGTTATAGTGCCTCCATGTATGTTTGAAAATGGTTGTTGCATTAAGACTGAAACTTTGATGATGTTCAGTGATGAAAACCCAAATGCATGTGCAATAATGTAGAAGATTTTATTCAATATTTCTTAATTATATGTAGTATTCTTTCAAGCTTTTGCTTGCAATTAATGTTAATTAGAAATTGATTTGATTAAGTTTAATTTATAATACTTGATCGGGACAATCGTCTATCCTCGAGTATGTTTTTTGGGTTCATACCTATAAAACAAATATTATTATCGTACATAACATTGACAAAGTAATTTAAAAAAAAATTAAAATGGTTAATATATTTACACATGTCAATATCAAATGATCAACACGTTAAAATTAAATAATTCACGTTCCTATATCTAATTAACCATACGTCTAATTAACTAAGATATAAAGGTTCATTGACTTTCCTATGTGTATTTATTTGGTTAGTTGAGGCTGAAATATTTATTTGTTTATCTGTATGCAATATTTATTTTCTTCTTCTTTTAGGTAGCATTGATTGAAGGATTGGGACACTTGTGAAATGTGATGTATCTTATGGCTTGTCCCTTTCATATGCTTAATTTACGTATGTAATCTTTTAACCGTGTGCCTCCTACGAATCTGAAATGTCACATTAGATTATTAGCACCAGACTGAGCAATAAACAATTACCTACCTCACAAAGTGCGCCACTGAAAATACAGGGTGAATTTTTTTTGTGTGGCTCTCCTTCTTATAATGTGATACATAAAGTGTTTTTTATATCATTTGTGCAATAAAGTTTAGTGGGAGGGAATGTTCTGCACTGAATCATATTTAAATACTACACGAAAATTATTTGTAAACAATGTTATTTGGCAATGGATTAATCGTGTTAATTAAATAATCTATGAAATATGTGAGTGATAAAGAAGAGTCTAATTTGCAGACCAGGGTTAATTAAATCATCTATTAAACTATTTGAGATTTTGTAGTTTTTCAACAGTATTGTGATGTGCATGTTAAGGCCTAATTGCCTATTGTAGGTACATTTCTTCCAACAAAGACAAAAAAAATGACTATTTTTTGTCAACTAAAAAATGACATAGTCTTTTTGTATTTTGACCAGGTTCAGTGAAGATGTTACATTGACTATGTTGACTCTCATGATTCATGAACTAACTTCCTCAGCAAATAGCAATGTTTTTGTTTTAAGAGATGAGATACAGTTTAAATTTCAGTTTATATAAGAACAGATATGAGGCTTTTAATTTGCACCCACAGACTTTATAACTAGTTAGTATTAGAATTTGACAACCTGCATTATCCACTTAAATAATTTACATCATTACTGTTACATTACTTCTTCACATTATATAATATTGTTGCATTTTGTGTATTGAGGGGACTGAAAAATTGAACCCCTTTGAATTTTTTTTATGACATGACCTCTAATGCCTCTCTTGTCTGTCCAAGTATGTTGAACACTGTTGCTGCTATGTGAGATGGTGTAAGACCAGCCATACACAATTGGTCGGCAGGTGATCCATGCTCGATGTATCGGTCGGGAAGAACCACCGGCCTCCACTGCATAGTTTTCATGATGCAAATCAAAGCATATGAGTTTTGATGGGAAACTACTAAGTATTAAAAAAAACAAAATGTTTGCTTTCTTACCTTCAAATTTCCGTCTAGAAGTCCATCAAGGGCCATGAACTGAGCAACATGAGAACCAAACCCTCCAATTGATCCTTCTTCTACGGTGATCAGAACCTCGTGTGATTTTGCTAGACTGCGAATCAAGGAACGATCCAATGGCTTGCAGAAACGTGCATCGGCAACGGTTAAACGCAAGCCATGACGTTCCACTAAGGAAGCTGCAGCCAAACAGTTCTGAACGGCCGTTCCGTAGCCCAAAAGAGCAACTCTTTCCCCTTCAATTAGTATCCTACCCTTTCCAATCTAATAAAATATTGAACACAGATATCAAAGCATTAGTAATATTATGCCTGATATTTTACTTGAGGTTATGTATGTATGAGTATGGGATATGATCCTAACTTTACCTCAAGAGGAATGCCTTTATACTCAGTTGGCAGTTCAACACCAATGCCATTTCCCCTCGGATATCGGAAACAACTAGGTCGATCGTCAATGGCTGCTGCTGTGGCAACCATGTGGCAAAGCTCTGCTTCATCAGAAGGAGCCATCACTACCATGTTGGGGAGGCATGCCATAAAAGTGACATCGAAAGAACCACAATGCGTAGGACCGTCTGATCCAACTAATCCAGCTCTGTCCATTGCAAATCTTACAGGCAGCTTCTGTAAATCTACATCATGTACCACCTGTGGAATGGATATGGATGGAATTCATACTTCAAGCACATGTTTCAATTGTCAAAGTTCACGTTTGAACACTGATTTGGATTAACAAAGTTAATGATATAGAGCTATAAACTAATCATGTCCTGAGCACTAAATCTAGAACTCAATACTGCATAAAAATTTTCATTTGTTGGGGGGAGAAGTTTCTCATTCTACCTGGTCATAGGCCCTCTGCAAGAATGACGAGTAAATTGCACAGAAAGGTTTAACGCCTTCACAAGCTAGACCTGCAGCAAATGTAACGGCATGTTGTTCTGCTATCCCCACATCAAAGCATCTTGTTGGGAATCGGCGGTGGAAGAGATTCATGCCAGTTCCACCTCCCATCGCAGCATGGATAGCGACAATGTCTTTGTCCACTTTGGCTTCTGCAATCAAAGCCTCGGCAAAATATGTGGTGTAAGACAGGGTTGCAGCATTGGCTTTGAATTGCTTTCCAGTTGGTGGGTCAAACTTAGTAACTCCTGCAAAATCAAACCGACTCACATATCTGTGAGGAATATAGATTTTATTTTAGATTATTGAATATGCTTCTCCAGGCATAGTGATGGATAGTAATTGTTCAAACTGGAGCTCCACATTAAATATCCGAAACCAATACACGATATATTTATTTCATGAATTATGAATATGAAACTCGATATTACCGTGGTACTTGTCTGCTGCTTTCTCTGCGTATGGATATCCGCGACCTTTTTCAGTGATAACATGGATCAATACAGGACCAGTACTTTTAGTACTTTTGACTTCTTTGAGAATGGAAACTAAATCATCTATGTTATGACCATCTACAGGACCAATATAGTAGAGTCCAAGCTCTTCAAAAAGTGTAGATCCAGAACCACTGATCATACCACGAGCATACTCATCGACTTTTGCAGCCAATTCATGCATCGGGCCTCCAATTCGTTTGGTCAATCCCTATAAAAACATCATTTTGTCAAGAAGAAGCTTCAAAGTATACTTTAGTGGCTACACTTAAGATAGATAACTCATCAGCTGTACTGTTACTCACCTTGGCAACCTCTCTCAATTCTCTAAGAGGTCTGTTTGATTGTACCCTACTAAGTGCACTACTCAAAGCTCCTACAGGTGGTATAGGTCCATCAAGAGTAGCAGTTGGTAAAGAAACCTGTTTATTGTCATTTAAAATAACAATCATGTCGGAATCAAGATATCCAGCATTGTTCATGGCTTCATAAGCTTGCCCTGCTGTCATAGCACCATCACCAATAACAGCAACTACATCGTTCTTTCTTCCCTTTAAATCTCTCCCAACAGCCATTCCTATATTGGTTCCATAGAATTGCCAAAGTTAAAGCCAAATTGAAACATTATGTCGTGTTGAACTGAAAAGGAAAAACTCATACCAACTTCCAATTCTATTATTCATATTTACAAAGTAAGCAATAATCTTGGTCCCTAAAAGTGTGAGACATTGTAACTAATCTCTGAATGTATCAAAACTACAAAAAACATACCAAGTGTGTCTTTTGTCAATAATTCTACGGACCAAATTGACCAACAAAAGAAGCATTTGGATACATTTAGAGACCATTGTGGTAGCACCTCATACTTTTAAGGACCATAATGAAGGTTAACTCAAATAGTATATGTTGCCTGAAAAGTCATTTTGTCTCTTGATTGAAAGCCAGATAGCAGAAAGAAGAATTACCAAGTCCAGCTGAAATAGTGGTGGAGCTGTGACCAGTGCCAAAACAATCAAATTCACTCTCGGCGCGTTTTGTAAATCCAGATAATCCATTAGTCTGCCTCATTGTATGCATCTTGTCTCTTCTACCAGTGAGTATTTTATGAGGGTAAGACTACAAAATCAAAACATAAGATTTCAAAGTAAAGTTTCATCTTCATTAACACAAGAAAACCAAAAGAAGTTAATTGAACAAATAACCAAACCTGGTGACCAACATCCCACAAGATCTTGTCCTGAGGAGCATTGAAAACATAATGAAGAGCAACAGTGAGTTCAACAACACCTAAACTTGAACCTAAATGACCACCAGTTCTTGAAACACTAAAAATAACATCAGATCGCAGTTCCTCTGCGAGTTGTTTTAGCTCCTGAATCAATCAATCACCAAGATTGTAATTAAGTACCATTTCATTTCAATTTTCTTTCTTGTTAGAAAAGAAACAGCATAAGGTATATATTTGTGAGTCAGTGTACCTTGGTAGATAGATTTTTCATATGAATTGGATAATTAATTGTGTCTAATAGTGGAGTTGGAGGTCTTTGAGAATAATATTCCCCTTTTTCTGAAAGTGATGCATAAGCATAAACCCCACCAGACTTTTTCTTGAGCTGGTTGAGTCTGTGAGGGAGCAAATGAAGACCCCATTGAGAGTGAGAAGGTAGAGGAAGTGTTGTTTGAGGATTAGAAGGTGTGATAGTGTTCATAAAAGTAGGACAAGTGAAAGCGCAGAGATCCATATCATAAGAAAGAGAAAGAGTGTGCAGTGTATGGAACAGGAACAAGAACAAGAACAAGGGAGGGATGTAACAAACTTTGTTTGTGTTGTTGTGAGTTGGGAGTGATGGTTTGGTATGGAAGGGATTAATATGAATATAAATATAAATATTACTTATTATTATTATTATTATTGTTATTGCAAGGAAAAGGAGACGTGGGTGATTGAGAAATTATGGGATTCGGACAGGACAAGCATTAGCTTTGCTTCAATCACACTTATTTTGTTTCTTTATTATTTATTCATTTTTGCATATGCTATCTGGAGGTGGTCAATTCATCATTCATTCCATTGGGCCACGTCACAAGATATCTCAAATGGATAGATTTTGAGATAAAAAAGGAAAATTAACTTTTATGAGAGGCTGAGAATCTAAGGTTTTACAATTCCAATTTTGGAGTATAGGGATTTTGTGTAGGTGTCGAATGAGGCGCAATAGAGACGGTAGTTTAAAGACGTCGTTGACATATTTGGGGAGGTGAAGACGGATTTGACAGACGAAGAAGAAACGAGGAATAATTTCATAGGGGTCCACTGTAAAATTCAGTGAATTTGCAAAAATAAGATGAATCCTAAGGTTACAAATGATAGTCCACACTTAACCTATAAAGGCTGTCCACGGTCCACGCTAGAATTAACCATTAATTATAAAGAAATTCTAAACTGAATTATGATACACAGTCAACCAATATTAAGAAAAAAAGTTTGATGGATATCTCTGAGTTGTCTACATCCCTCTATAGAAGGAAAAAATAGAGTCCGATGTAGTATATTGATAATGTGAAAGAAAATAAGTGATAAAAGTAAAATTATGTATTGAATGAGTGTATAAAAATTTGAAGTATTTCGGTATATATATTATTGATGTATTAAAAAATATTTCAAAGTTCAATAATCACATATATTATTTTTTTAAGGTAGATATTATTAGTCATTTTTATTTTTATGATTGAAATATTGACTTAAATTATATTGGTATAATAAATATAAAGAAAAATAAATATGTATATCTAACGATACCAAATTTTTAATTAATGGTCCATAGTAGACCACTTAATCTCACCTTAACTATATATAATAAATATTCCAATTATTATCTTTGGAAAGAGGTTTATACTACAATGGACCATCTTCTCTTTGTTAAAAATAAAAGATCTTCCTAACTAGTCCACCGAGGATCATCTTCATAAATCAATAGACTATTTTTATAGGTGAGTTAGTGTAGATTAATATTTAAATTAAATATCATTTGAAACTCCAATAATAAACAATAGCATGACCCTCCCCATAATAATAGTTGAGACAATCCTTGATCCACGTGGATTCGTTAAAAATAAGAGTTGTTTTGAAAAATTAATATGTTAAACCGACAAAATTAGCTAACTATCTAAGCTTGAACGACAAGAGGACGATTAATTTTTAGAGAATGTAGTCGGAATTGCAAAGAGATTTGAAATTCTTGCGTCCCATACATGTTGACAGTGAACTTACAAAAGCTATAAAATGTAGCTTCCCTGTAGACGCATCTTTGGTGTGCCACCAAACAAAAGCAAAGTTTTAGAAAGTGGAGATCAAAATTGACAAATCGCGATACTTGTAGAATAGGCTAAATATGTTAGGTCTTTAAATATATTTTTCATCTTCTTTTGCTTTAGATTTGTTTGATCATTTTTAATTCATTTTTATCGGAATATTAATCTTTTTTATAACAACTCTTACAAATGACTATATAAATATTGTCACGAGCCGTTAAATCTAATCATTAATCAACTGTAAAATTTAATACCTTAACAAGGAGGTGATGGAGATACAGAAAATTATAAGAAATCACGTTCATTTCAAAGAGTTTGGTTTGGATAGATGATTTTATGAATGGCTGTTTTGAAAAGTTTATCCTCGAATGAAGTTTTGGAAATAAAATGGTCGCTATGAAAAAGAGAATAGAAGGACTGGAGTGCTAGAGCAGGGAGGGCGAATTGGCCTAACATTCCCTTGGAACAACAGGACATCTCCTCCCCCCTCTTTGACCATCAATCCAATGGAGAACGCCAAAGAGCACCATAGAAGAAATTGCCGGCAAACTTCTGCCGCTAAAAGCAAATTGCCCAAACCATTTTATAGTGTCTCCTTAACCTAATCATGGGTGAATAAAACCATTTTGTCTCGAAGTAAATATATCAGAATAGCAACAATAGACATTGTAACGCGAAAACGCCTAGAATACTGCATGACAGCGCAAGATCAACGGTAAATATCAAAACATCAACTCTGACAAATTATCCATTCATTTTAAATCTGCTATGGAATAAAAAAAGTGAAACCAAAATATGGGTGCTCTACAAACTCCATACATATAGATAGTTCAAAAAAACAAGTTTTCAACTAAACTAAGAAAAACTTAACAAGTACTTGGAAACCGGTAAAATGGTCCCTAAGGCAGTATCTATGAAAATGGTAACACCAAGTCAAACTATTATCTATTAGAATTGTTTTTGACATACTAAAATAAACAGTAAGAAATTTTTGCATAGGTACATCAGTGTCCTTCAAAATGTCGGAAGTCTCTCTCCAGAATGTGACCATAGATAGGAAAGACCAAAATGAGCACAACGGCACCTCATGAAATCACCGTGGACTGCATAAAGTTAAAAAGAAATAATCAACCATTGACTATCTGATTTCAATTCAATACTAGATATAAAATGCAAAACCCTCTCAATGAACAGAGATCATGCAAATTTAGTGCTCAATAAAATAATAGGAATTCAAACATCGGTGTAGAAAATATGCTAATGTGTCAATCTACAGTATCTAGCCTAAATAAAATAACATTCATTTGGTCTGGTTATAAATTTTAATTCTTGAAACTCAATTAAACCAGGCAGGGCCTTAATCGCCATTAAAAAATGTATGGGGACTATAATCAAAATGAAAATGCACCTGAAATAAAATTAAAAAATTACAGATACATTTTTACTCGCTGTTCTTAGACACAATTACCAATTATATTCCAGAATTCTAACTGCTTTGAAGTCCTTAACAGGAATATTAAAAATCACATTTGAATTTACAGAAATTTGGTACAACAAGAATTCAATTAAGAAAGATCTGAAAACTCATACCTGTATGACCGCGAACGAGACCTTGAAGCACTGCGATCGTTACCCCTAGGGCTCTGAGATCTGCTAGGTGGCAGATCCTTCTTATCATTAGGACTACGACCATTCTCCTTGGAATGAGGAGACCTCCTGTAGTCCTTCCCATCACCAGGAGAGACAGACCTAGAATAAGTTCTTGACCGCTCTGGAGAATAATCGTCATCCTTACGCCTGTCATCCCTATATCAACATGTCAACTAGACATCTTAGACATACAATCAAGGCAATGAAGAGGCTAAATCAACAAAAACGCATATCCTACACATAACATATCAAAAGAGCAGAACACCCACCACAAGCTTCTCATAAATGATAAATCATGACAAGATCTGATTATATGCAACTACAACAAACTACATATGTAAAGAGGTCATGAGTCCAACTCCCCCCACTAACATTTCCTGTTTAAAAACAAAAACAAACTACACATTATTGGCACACAACCACTCGAGCCAATTTGTTTCTTATGAGAACTAATACTTACTTTCTCTTTAGAATCTAATTAGCCAAAACGTGACCTTTACCTGTACCTTTCCAAAGTTTCTGGACAAATACAAGACACTTGGATCCAAACACTGACAGTTACGAATGATGTACTGCAAGATCAGCATCTGGTAACTTCATAGCTCTCTTTGTCTCAACTTTTTAAAATGACAACTATCTTTCTTGCACATCATATCTCTACCAGTAAATACTTTGGCTTCCATTCTTTGAGCATGATTTTCTTTGGCCAACTATAAGCTTTATATTCTTTCTAAACTGGATAGTATATGCAAAACAATATATCAAACTAATTAAAATCTTCTTTACAGAAAATTGGTATAAGGGAATCAAAAGAAGTACTTATTTGAACCATTCTCCAGCAACAAATCATATTCCACCCGCACAACTGGCAGAATAAGGCAAGTTTGGTATGGATATTTCTTATGGAGGGACTTTGATAGATATGTAAGCAAGTAGCACATCACTTTAAGCCTCTTTATTCGTTAATCTTTATTAACCAATCTTTAAACTCTTCCATTCACATTATTATCTGCATAAAGAAGACCATAAGCAGATATCATTCAATTCACTTAACACATTATAGGAGTCTTGTCAAGGTCAAAGGCTTGGAAGGCACTCTAATTGTAAGAAGTAAACCTGCTAATTATACTCTTGCTGAGCAAGGAAATAGAGCATCTATCAAAGTTAAAATTAATTTTAAGAACCAGCCCTCCACTTGAGTTATCCGTCAGAATGAAAATAGTCAAAACAGAAGTACATGGCCAGTCATATTAGTTAACCAAGCCTAACAACCAGCTCAGCAAGTGTCCTAATAGAGAAATTTAGCAGATAGCTATGGACAAGTTTGAAGGTGGCGGACAAAATAAAAGCAGGTGGCCTAAAGAATTACTCAAACTAAAAGACATTAGTTTAAACTTCACTTGAAGAATATCATATAGTTCAGACTGGCACGTGCGATACTGCAGAAATATGATTTGTAGAAAAATGTCCATGCCAAAAGAAGCAAGCTCCCAGCATGCAGTTAGTACTTACTTCCAAAGGGAAAAAATACTGAACAGAGCAATTCCTTTCACCACCTGTAGCTCTGCTGAGAAATTTTGATTATAATGATTTCCAACCAAGTATCGGACACCCTTAACTACTAAGGATTTCTAAACATGTCATATTACAGCTAAAACAAATCACTTGTAGCTTATGAAATGCAATTATTTTCTTATATTCAATTACAAATAATGTTTCAGACTATCAATGCCAAAATACAGTCAAAGATTGCCGTTTGACGAACCACAATAATTGTAAATTATGCTTTAGCTCAAACGTGATGATACATATTAAGTATGATAATATGCTCAGAAAAATATAAAAATAGGCACAAGGAAAAATAAACCATTATTGATGTGTAAAACTCAAACCTTGAATCAGCCCTGGCTGGTGATGGAGACCTAGAGTACGCTGCAAAGAATGCAAAAACCAATTTTAAAAACTAAATGTTATTGTATTAGGAAACAGATTTTGAGGCTGAGATGAATAGGTAAACTGACATCGATATCGGCGCCGTGGAGATCTTGACCGAGCTCTCCTTCTACTACCACCTCCACTTCGACCACTTTTAATAAATTAAAAACAAAATGTTGATAAGCATGTACAGAAAAATTTCATCCTTCCAAAATTGAAAAATAACTAGCATATCAAACAGTAATCACACCTTCCACGAGAAGTAACACGCATTTCTTGAGGGGTTTTCCTATTTTCCTCAGCAAACACAATTCTTATTTCACGTCCCCCAATGATACTGTGATTAAGATGTTGCTTTGCCTCTGCTGCATCTTCACCATATCGATATTTTACAAATCCAAAGCCACGAGGCTCACTACAAAAGCAATTCAACAAAATTTCATTGTGCAATCAAACCAATCACAATTTAATAAAATAAAAATAATATAATATTAAAGTATGAGTAAATGATAAGCCAGCTGTCACAATACTGACCGGCACTTGGGCATTATGCGGCGCCTAAGTCCCATATCAAGTAGTATAAGATGCTCAGTGGAGTATTTAAGTGGCATGGTTTTTCTACTTAATTCACAAATCTGCCAAGCATCCCATGGACTGATACTACTCGATGTGGGACTTAAACACTCCATAACACACAAGTCCATATCAAAATAGACAATTCTCATACTATCTTATTTTTAAGACTTTAAAAGAAACATACCCATTGTAATAATTTCTACACAAGTCCCTATCAAATTCAAACAATTTCATATAGCGGTTTTTAATGTTAATATAAAAAAAACATTAAAGGCACATACCCAGTGTAGTAATTTCTAGGAAGGTACACATCCTTCACAGGTCCATAGCGCTCAAAAGGACCCCTAAGATCTTCAGGCCTGCATGATATATAAATTGAAAATGGTTGGTCAGCTTGAATTCCTCAAATCCCTTTCCACTCACAATTGAATTGAATGGAAAGAAACATAGCATCGCATAGGAGAAAAATTAAACATAAACCAATGCACCACACTGAGGAGTGACGGACGTATACTCTTAATAAAGAAAATACTTTTTCCCTTTCCAATTGAATTTTAGCATTGCCATTCAAGTGTTTTCTAAGAAACCATTTAAAAGAAACTGAAAGGTATAAACTATGGTAAATTGAAATTAGAAACGCGAATGAAAGAAAAAAGTTAGATGATTTTGGCATTGAGGAGAAAGGTAACATGCAAACCTTGCATCAAGGGGGAGATTACGAACAAGTAATCCAGAAGGAAGAGGAGATCGACGGTCTCTGTGAGACCTACTATCACCATGGCGATCATCAACGTATCTCTTTCGGCCGCGTGGTGGAGTCCTGCTGCGGCGGCGAGGGCTGTAACTTCTGCTCCGGCTACGATACCTCGCCATTCGAAGAAAAGAAAGAAAAAAAAATACCTGGCTTTAGGAGAGAGTTGAAGCGAAACAACTAAAAACCCTAACCCAAATACGAATACGAATAATTTAGTATAGAATTAGAGAGGAAATATATAGGGGTTATATACGTCATCTCTGGCCCACACATATATGATTTAAAAAAATTCTTTCAAAAACTATATATCTAAATTTATGTTTATGTTTATTTATATAATAAATAAATTCGATTGACTTTACATTTTTTTATTAAAAACCGTACAGGAAATATTAGAACTATTTTTTTTAATTTTGAATCTTCAATTACTAATGGTTAATGTCTCTGTTCAGTTCGTCCTCATAGTCTTGATTAGAACCATAGAGTCCGAACGTGCTGTCATCCACAAATAACTTTAAAATTTGTGCATCCAATGTGCTTGAGACGCAAGAACAAGCGGCAAATGTGAATTTAACAATTTCACAATATTTACTATTAAGCACGTCATTATAATGGTATTCAATCTCTAATAATTTAATTCTAAAAACAGCAAACTATTAAATTTAAATTGATTCACATCCGTTTTGTTTTTTAATCAATTTTTCTAAATTACACTTAATCAATTATTGCTTTCTTTCTTTCTTTCGTTTCCAAATTTTTTTATTATAATTTTCTTTCTTTCTTTCGTTTCCAAATTTTTTTATTATAATTTTCTTTCTCTTTTCTCTTATTTTCTCTATTCTTTTTTTTGTTTTTCCTCTACATCTTCCAAAATTCTAATGCTCAAGCTTTCAATGTTTTTTTTTATCATTTTTACTATATCCATCTTTCAAACACCTTGATTTTCAGAATGTTTTAGCATTAAAATCATTTATGTTTATTTTTCAATTTTTGAATCAACATTTACAAAAAAGCTAATGTCTTTAAATCTTCAATATGTCTTAATTTTCTATAAGAACCACAATAAGATTTGGTCGACAAACTAATATTTGTAAATTTCACATTTAAAGTACTCTAAAAACGATTATAAATGGCAAAAAATAAATTTAACAATATTAAATTAACAATATTTATTATAATACACGTAACATTATTCAATTTCAAATAATTCATTTCTAAAAAAACAAACTATAAAATTCAAATTTGATTTACGTAAATCA
>JBBPBQ010000002.1:5328045-5352703 GCA_037974755.1 Cicer yamashitae
ATATTGGAGTTTGTGCACTACATGACATAAAAATATAAATATGATTACAAAAATCTGATAAATACAAATATATTTTGGATAAAATTGAAGATCAATTTGTATCAATATAAATATCTTATAAATTCAATATTATAATTGAATTTTAAATTCAAATAAAAATGAATTTCGACTCTATATATAAAAAAGGAGTATTAAATTATGTCGTAATTATATTTTCTTTTAAATTTACTCTTTATTTATATTCTTTTTCATTTTTTGCACAATCAAATGGTACACTAAATTTTGGTGTATTATTTTTTTTTTTAATAAAAATTACCATTCATTTAAAGCATTTTATTTGTAAATTTAGTATTGTTTTTACACAATCAAATAAATATGAATAATATATTCTTGCACATAATGTGAATGTCAATTTTTGGTGAAATGTTTTATTACCAGTTTGAACCATGATTTAAAACATATATTTACAGTTTGTCATAATAATCATGATGATGATGTAATCCCTAAGTGTAGTTTAAATGGTAGCTACTGCAATATTTGATATGCAAACTAGAATTCGAATCTAAGATACTCTTCATTTTCATCATTTGTGATTTTTGCACTGCTACTGCTAGGCAATTGCTTCTAATTGATGCTATTGGTGCTGCATCCCCTCGTCTAGTGACATTGTAATTTCTTCTTCAACAGGCTTACGCCCTTTTTTATTTCAAAAATAAAATGGTGTAGATTTTTCATTAGAAAAAACAGTGAAATAAGTTTTAAAATAGACTTTTAAACTTTGTCAAATTTTTTATTCCAGACAAAATAGACCTCACGTGAATATCAACTAATAAAAAGAAATATATTAAAAAATGTAGATATTGTGTTTAGCACTTTTCAATATTGTGAACAATTGTAATATTGTGAACAATTGTGATTTCAGTTGTTTAGGATTACTTCTATTTCTAAGAAATACTATATAATTTTATTAATATAATTTTGTGTGAATGACACATTTTAATGAAGTTTCTTTCTCAAATTGAGAGTATGTCAACTCTTTTCAGCTTGGTCGCCAACAGACCAACAACACCATCAATCAAAATAGTATAGAGATGACTGGGATTTGGTGTAACAAAATAGGAGGCAAATCCAGAATTTGTCCACCTAAGCTTTTTTAGCTCTTTAATTCCTCTTTATGAATTGATACATGCTTGAATTTCTTCCAATGTTTTTCCTTTGGTTTCTGGGACTAACTTTGCCACGAAAAGAATAGTTAACAGGGAACATCCAGCATATAAAAATAAAGTACCTGTCCAAAAAGATATGAAATATATGTTACCAATTAAGATAAGATGGAGAAACTAATTAAGGGTCTGTTTACTTCTCTAAAAATATTTTCAACTTCTACTTTATATGCAGGTGGTTGGAATGACATTTTGTTATGATTTTTGTTTTAATTGTGATAGAGAGAAAATAGACACTAATTAGAAAAATATATACTTTTGAGAATACCAAAAACAATGTTTTGAAATTATTTCAAAAAATTTCAATAATATTTAATCGATTTTTAAGATATATTTTTGAAAACTTCTATAATACTTTCTCTAATATCAGTGAAAATAAAAATAGAAAACACACCACCACACACAGAAGTAAAAGGACCGTAAATTTGCTAAGTAAATTGAGATTGTTTATAGTGCTTACCAGGAGAACTCCAGCTCATAAGAAGGTTGAAAGTATATGAAACAATCCAAGCTCCTAGCCAGTTTATCAAAACTACCAAGCTCCCAGCAGTTCCCTTCACATGTATGGGAAATATCTGCAAAATTAAAACTAGTACACATCAGCACTACTTTTACCTTCCTACAAGCACAAAGGAGGAAAAGAAAATAATCATTCATAATCTATGAAACACTAACACAGACACCAAACATGACCATGACACTGAAAATAATTTGAAAAATAGGAATAATTTAATGTAACTATATATGTCGGTACTGATACGTCAAACATCATACATATCTTCAATTTGAAGTGTCTCTTGCATATAGTTCATAAGGGTTACACTACAAGATCCTCAAAACAAGTGCCAAATGATACTTACCTCAGACATTATCACCCAAGGAACAGGTCCCAATCCAATTGAAAATGCTGCTACGTATATCTAATTACAAGCAGTGCCAAAAAATATGATTCAATTTCATGTCAAATAGGACCTTGAGTTTGTTTAAAAATTGTGTAATTAAATATTCATTTTCAGACAATTGACTCACCAGAACACCAGCAACTGCTAATATTGGTACCCATTCAAGCATTAAATTTTGATCCTGATCCATGGAATAATACAGCAAAGATTTAAAATTTGACTAATTGAGATATACACCATAATATATCTACGGATAAAATATGAATATTAAAAACTTGCCTTGAGAAAGAAAGCAATTCCAGTCATAAAGCAGCCTAAAAATGTTCCACTCGCTGAAACCTAAATATGCATATGGCACTTTTATTAGGCATTTCCCCCTTTTTAATGATATTTATCAAACTTTTAAATGCTTGAAAATATAATCACCATTATAAGTGGTCTTCTTCCAGATTTATCCATCAAAATGGCTCCCAACAGAGTGAATGGAACCTGCATTAGTTTTACCATATGCACTTATAAAAGTGAAGTTATATGATAAATAACTGAATGAGAAAACCATATAGATATAATTAAACTACCTGCATACAAGCATATGCTATGGTACCAACTTTTCCTGAAGAAAGTCCTGGAAATCAAGTTGTAGGGAGATATATAAATATAAAGAAAGAGTGCTACTTTGATTTTTCAAAATCAACTTAGTATTTTTTTTCAAACTTACCAGCTGCCACAAATGTCTCTGCTGTATAAAATCCAATACCATTAATTCCAACAGATTGTTGACATACCATTAATCCAACACCAATCTGATATCATTTCAACCAGTTAAAGACTTCTGAATATCTACACATAGTTGATTGAATTTGTGCTAGAAAAATATGTTACTTACAACTACAGATCGCGCATGTTTGTTCTCAAACAAATCCAAAAGCTTAGTTTTAGGAAGGCATTCAAGAGTTTCAATATAATCCTAATCACAAAAAAAATAAAATCAATCAGCTTATCAAGTATGTCAAATTAATTAAGAAACATTTTAAATTTTAAAGATGTTGAATCAGTTAAGGGAGTTTCGAGAGTACAAGAATTTCATCAGCTTCGTTAGAAATATCAACATTCTTCCCTCGAAGTCTCCTTAAAGCTACTTGAAATTCTTTTTCAAGACCAACCTTAGCCTGAAAAATAAAAAAAGTTTTATTAATCTTCCTTGTTATCTTCCTCTCATGCTACAAAGAAAACAACAGCTTTTGTTTAAGATGTTTACCAGCCATCTAGGAGACTCAGGGATAAAGCACAAACCAATCAACAAGAAAATACAAGGAACAAGCCCTTTCAAAGTTCAAAACAAGTCAAATAGTTAGAACTCTCATTCCATAATTGGCTACACTACACCTTATGCAATGCAACAATTACAAGCTAATGTTATAACTTACCTGCTAAGGCTAATTCTCTCCAACTTAAAATACTTCCTATTAAGAATGAGACTGATGCTCCAATAACAATCATAAGCTGCACAACAATAATAGCCAAGACCAAAATTATTCTCAATGAAATCTTAACTTATAATAAAAGAAACAAATAGGATAACTATTAATAGGATTTCATTCATATACAGTGTCAATGCAAAGATTTTTTACACTGTCAACCAATCAATCGTAATCTTTAAATCATTAAAAATGTTTGATTTTAATCATAACTACTTCTTAAGTCGCACATATGATTGGTTGTGTTTTGCTAATAATGTAAAACTTGTTACATTGACGATATATCAAAATTAAATTCTTATTAATATCCCGCTACCTGATTTGTTGTTGCAAGTCCACCTCGAAGATTTTTCGGTGCAATTTCAGCTATATATACAGGGACCTGTTACATTTTGTTAAATTTTGTTAAAAATTTGAAATAGTATCGTTAACAAGCAACATAAGGGTTCATGTTAAACTTTCTAATAGTTAGTAATTACCACATATGAAATAACTCCAATTCCACATCCTGTAAAAAATCTTCCCATATCAAGTGAGTAAGGATCCTGCAGTAGAAAAAAAATAACACAAGTAAAAACTTTTTTGCATTTTGTAACATTTTTTTGCTCAATTTTAATATTGTGCAGAAGATACACACACCTTTGAGAAAAAAACAGTTAACCATCCTGTTATGCAAAATCCTGTTGACATTCTCATTGCCTGCCAAAATTTAATGCTTGTTAATTATGAAAGGTCCTATAATATTTAGAGTGCATATATTCATAGGAAATTGAAATTTTAACGTACCCCTTTTCGACCGAGGAAATCCGTAATCCGACCACTTGTTATAGCTCCAATCGTTGCACCAATTGTTACTAAAGAACCAAACATGGAAAACTGCCATTCCCCACAAGACATTATCAGTTGTCTTTCAAAACATATGATATAAATTAAGGATGAGTGTAAAACTTTTTTAAAATGACAGTGAATAGCAATTCAACTTATAAATGTCAATATTGACCTCAGAAATAGATAGATTAAGATCTGCCCTTATAGCTGCTTGAGTGGGTGATGAATAGCCCACCTGCATAAATAATAACTTAATTTAGTGAACAAGTTAACATAAAAAGGGAACAGACATTTAGTGAACTGTATTTTCATAATCTTTCTATCTTATAGGCTATATATGCACCATGTTTTGAAAGGAAAACAAAAAGAAAATATGGAACTGTATTTTCATTGACTGTAATTTTCAGAGAAGTCAAAAGATAGTATACTTACACAAGTTCCAAATGAAAAAGAACCACAAACAGCAACAAATGTGCTGAGCAGAACCATTCCAATGGATCCATTTTCAACCCTTTGATTAGATTCAATATCTTTACATTTAACAGCAGCATCCTTTCCATGTTGAATAAAAGGCTCTTGCAAATCTTGAACCCCATTTTCTTCTCCACTCTCAATTTCCTTGCACTGCTCAATTGCCATTTTTTTTAATAGCAATATAAGACCTCAATAAATGAGTAACAAAAGAATGACTCCCTAATTTGATAAGAGCAATGTAATAGATGACATGCCAAAACATGATGTGTGTTGGATGGTATTTATACTACATATATTGTAAGTTGCATTGTTGCTATAGAAGATATTTCATTTTGTTTAATAATTTAATTAGTTAATTGGAAATTGAGGGAAGGGCATGCACCGCAAGATATTGAATATATATATTACAGCAGAATGGCATGTGAGAATGAAGCTGTCATTGGCAAATTGAGATGGTTATGAGAGGAAATGGATTAGAAGATCAAAGTTGTTGGTTACTAACAAAATAGTTGCATGTGATGATTGTGGTGAGTCTATGATTGTACTTGTTTATTGAATTGAGCTTACGTGGTACTTACTTGGATGTGTCGGCGGCAAATTATTTAATAAGATCTTGAATGTAATATTTGTCATGGTAGGCAGCTCTAGCTAGCTGTTGGTTACAATATTACATGGTAATGTATCATATCATATTATATCCATCCTCTTTAGCTCAATCATTGGTGAGTGTACGTAAGTGCGTGCGCCATTGCAATTGGTCACATGCAAATATGGCCTTTGTTAGAAACACAATTTCTTTAACTAGTCACCATGTTTTTTAGTTTTTATTTAACTGTATTGAACACTTTTTAGTAATCAAATGTATCCATCTACAAAATAACATTCTTCTAATTAATTTCAAAGTCTCTTATTACATTACACTCTAGTATAGTATGGTGTTGCAGTTATTATTAGAATTAGTAAAGAAAATATTATTTCTCTAATTTCTCTTCAAATTTAATCGTGTTTCAATTGTAACATCATAATGAAGTTAAAAATAGAAACGATTCAATTATTTTTCCTCACGTTCATACTAATTTAATTAAGTTTTGAAACCCTATTTATTTGTTTTTATTTCGACATATAATTGAAAATAGCATACTTCCATGCACTTATTTGCATTGCAACTCATTTGCTCCTTCCACTCCTATTGATTCTAGATAATGAATGATGTTTGGGCAAAATCTGACTTTGGAGACTATAGAAATAAAACATTTTTAAGTAGAATCTAATGAAACATTGTTTTGGAGACTATGTTCTAATTTTAAAAATTAGACTCTTAATACTCTTAAAAAATAATTTAAACCATTTTAGAGATCTTGATGCAAATATTTTTGGCTCTAATGCTTTTAAAAAATTTATAAAAAAATTAAATTATGCTCTATTGATTCACATTACTATTTTTAGAATAAAAAATCTAAGTTGTGACCAAAATTACAACGAAAAAAAATTTAACGACCGAAAATTTCGATTTAAAAAAATGGAGACTATATATTTTCATGAGTAATAATTAAAATGATTAAAATGCAATTAACTATAAAAAGAATTTGATGCCAATTGGCAAGCTTTTACTTGTAAATGTAATTTTTAACCTTCCATCTTTTACTAGATTTACTTTTACATTAGTATATCTTCTAAATTTAACCTTAGATTGATTACTAGATTTTTTTGGTACATAATTAATTACTAGATTTACTCTAGCTCATAGGGGGATCATTCGGGATTTCAATGAAAATTTTGTGAAGAGTTTTTACTATAATTTGGGTTCATATAATGTAATATGAGTGGAGTTAAAGGTCTTTCGACTAAGTATTAAATTGGCTTAAGATCTATCTATAAATTGAGTTATTTTTTAGATGAACTCTAAAGTTGTATTAAATATGATCAGATTTGAATCATCTATTAATTTCTTTTTTCAACTTTTTTTTTGATAGAAGCCGTCAATTCTTCTTAAGCTATTCTCCTAAAAATCAGTCATGTCTACATATCAATCGTTGTGCATATTTGCTAACTCACTCAACTTCTTTTGACGATGTTGCAGTTGATTATGTTTTTCCTGCTTAGTTAGTTTTTCCACAACTTAATTATGTTTCTTAATCTATTTTCCTTTATTCATTAAAAAAACATAAACCACTTTAACATAGTTCTGGGACTATATCTTATCCCGATATGTCTAGCAAGCGACCCTAATTAGGAAGGTAACAGAAAATGAGGCGATAAATTAGGAACTTTGTGAAATTTACATAGGACGAGAAAAACAGAAGAAGAGTGAGGAGTTGAGAACAAGTAAGGGAAACCAAAAATGGCTTCACCAAAATCAAGGATAATTTTCCGTATCATGACGCTTACTCTATTGCTTCTCCTTCTCTTCTACATCGGTCGACCTCTGTATTGGAAAATCTCCGCCACCGTCCACGATATCCGCAACAACAAACAAACTGTTAGACAAGGTACTATTTTCCTCAATTTCACTTTCTCAACCTTCAATTTCTCCTTTCTCAATTACCTTTTTCCTCTTTTCTTAGGTTTTTCCCAAATCGTTATTGAGGCTCAGAAATCCGTCGGTTGGTATCGCGATGACTCCGATTCACTGCTCCGTTCTAAGTCTAGAAAGCTTCTTCACATTCACAGTGATTTTTCCAGAGTTGTTGGTTAGATTTTGTAATTCATATCATAATTATTATTATTTTAAGGTTTTTTTTTTGTTCTTATGTACATTTTGTCTTTTTTAAATCCTATTAATTAAATTACAAAACAATTGTGGGATTGGAGCGTTGAACTTCTTATGCATTTTAAACTTTTTTGCCTTTTTCCTTTTATTTTGAAGTGGTAAATTATTGTATCTATATATGTCAATGGATCCTTCATGAAGAAGAATGATGTTAATTTTATGAGCTCTAAGTGTAAAGTTTGAATTTTGTATTGAATCAATGAAAAAGTAAATTGGTTCAATTGTGTAGCTTGTATTCTATCTGCGGTTGTCCAGTGCTTGTCAAATTTCCGTGAGTTATTCGCTTGTATTGCTTTGAACCTTGAAGTTCAAACATTCTGTGGAACAGTTTTTAGAGTTAGCAAGTATGGTTGATTGAACAACAAAATAACATCAAGTGTAGATTGAGACTTCTTAAGAGTTAAAACATGTAGCATCTGTTTGGAACAGGGGTGGCTGCCAATTTCTCGCGTCCCAAAGCTTGTTTAACGTGAAAAAAAATAGAAGCTAGGAATTGTGGCATTGAAATGGACGCATGTTAGCTGTGTTTTCAAATATGGAAGGAAAATGTTGATTTAGTTCATAGGATTAGGAAACCCCAATGGATTGGCCTAGGGAGCATGATAGGGCTTGTATCCAATAGGTCGAGGGTTCGAGCTGCCACTAGAGTGATGTGAATGTAATTCCCTTCTTTGTGCTCATTGAGTTGGGAGGTTTTTTCTGCTTTAGACTGCGGCGTCTTCCTCTCATTTGAAATTTTTGGTCAAGCTATAAAAGTTCTTATAATTATTTGTATATGTTTTCACAGTTCTTTTGGTGCCTTCAACTTCATATCCCTGAAATTTTCAAATCAATTATAGATGTCTCTCCACAAATAAGAAGTGTAATATTGTTGCAAGGTAAGAGGTTTGTTCTGTGACTGCTTTGATGGCATTGGCTGGGTCTAATAAATGTGAAATATTATAATTATAATTCGGTCAGTTGGTGAGTCAATGAAGAAGATCTGAGCTTCTGTCATGTAACACCACTTCCTTGGTTCTTATTTTCTGCCGGTGGTGCGGCGATGGGATATGTTTAGCCATCTTGAACGTTGGCTTGTGTTGATTTTATTTTCTGATATTGTTAGCCTTCTGCTATGCAGTCCTGCATATTAAGTATAGTCTCAAGCAAGGCTGTTCATGATTTAGTTAATGAAGAAAAATGAATCCAATGGAACTGTTACAATCTGAACCGAACTATTAATGATTTGTCTCGAACCGAAATAAACTGTTAACAGAACCAAAATTACATTTACAAAAAGACTGAAATATATATTTTTTAAACTGAATCATACCAAATTGTCATTATTAATTGATATTAAGACTATTAAAAAAATAAAATTGAGTCAAACTTAATATAAAAATATTTAAAAAATCGAACAAAAAAAAAACCGAACTATTACAGACTAAAGGAGTATTTTTTTCCTTTCATTTGTAGCTTTACTTTATGTGATATAAGTAATAACCTAATACAATCATAACATGTATATAAATTTAAATTTTTTTTTTAAAAAAAAAAGAAGAAGTAGAGCCTCCTAGAGCCAAAAAGTTGGTTTTGCCCTTAACCATCATGATTAAAAAACTAAAAAAACAATATTAATTGTTAAATATAATATTATTATTAACTTTATTAATTTTGATAATTTACTTAATCAAATCCTTTATTTATGGAGCAAAATAGTAATAGTAATAATATTTTATCCGTCTTACAATTAATGTCAAATTTGCATAACTTTTTTTTTAAAATCAATGTTATTTTAAATGTTAAATATAATATTATTTATCCTTTTTCAACTATACGCTCTAAGAAATATTTCAGATATTACTTCTAAGTAATTATATTTCATTTTACATTTACAACAATAGTGAACACACCAAGGCTTAATAATGGAAAAATTACTCCTATGATCTTTTTTAATATTTGCAAAACAGACAAACGTGACATTCAGGCTTAATAATGGAAAAATTACTCCTATTTATGATCTTTTTTAATATTTGCAAAACAGACAAACGTGAAATTCATTTGATTCGAAATAATCCTTCTAAGTTAGTTTATTCTCTCTTTTTATTTAAATAGTAGTTTTTCACACAATTTTTTTTTTTTTCATATTTTATTTATGATTTTATCTTTTGAACGCGATGTTGGTTTATTTGTCATAGTAGTGTGATGTTTTTTGTTTTTTCACATTAGTGCGGTGTTTACAAAGGCAAATGACGCGTTTTGTCATTGTTGAACAAGGCACTTATGGAAGCTACCATCAAATTCAACACTCGCTCAGAAATACAAATAACCTGTCAACACGTGGTTGGATTGGTCATGTCATAAACTACATATAGTTGATATGAGCGAATATCAGTAAATATTCTTTTCGAAGATGAATAATATTAAAGGTTGTTGATCTCGCATTATTATTAATCATTAATTGGTGAAAGACATTAATTTAGTTATTATGATTAAAGTTTTGGTTAGATTATTTCTCATTAGTTTATATAATTTTTATGTGTATCGTCGGTGTGTTTTTATTTTTTTGGTTATTAAATTTAATTGTACTATTTTTAATTTAGTGTAAATAAAATTTATTTTATAAAAAAGAACATTAACAGTAATAGTAATAATATTTATGCAAAACTATAGCAACGGTCCTTTCGTTTAAAGTTTTAAACAAGTCAAAATATTTATTTTTCTAACAAATTAGTCATTTATTTTTAAAAATATTTACATCATTGACCCTACTTTTTTTTCTTAACCCACTTTTGTTATCAATCTAAGTACATGATCATTAAATAATAAACTATAATACATGATGCACCGTTCAACACTATGTATAGACTTTCATTAACAACGACATTACAATTTTATATATTGTAATGGTTATTGTAATTTAGATGTTATCTTGATGAAGTTAAAAATGTAATTAATATTTTTATATGGTTAAGTAAGACTTTTGATAACATGAAAAATGAAGTTTAATTCAATGTTATTGACGTTTTTAAACGTAAAAAATAAAAAAATAAAAATCATTGTATACGAATAAAAATAAATGACATTTTTTTTTTGAACTTTTAATCTTAAAGGACTTCTAATGTAGTTTTGTTTAGGTTTAAATTTATTTTTGAATCTCAAATATTATGAGTGTGAATTTTTTATCCCCCAAATTTCCAAAATTTTTTAGGGTCGTGTTAGGGTATTTGTTAATGAATCAAAAGAGGAAAAAAAATTCAAATAAAAATGATCAATTTTTTAAATTTCAAAGCATTAAATATATAACTTCTAAAAATTTATTTCCCTTGTTAAACTACTAACAAGTTCCTCAAAAATGCTTGTTAACATTTCCTCTTTTAAAGCAATTATAATCATGTGTGTTTTTTGTCTTTCTAATTTGGTAATCTCCTAATTTTCTACGTATTTTATGCAAATGTGGTACACTTTAATGGCATGGATGCCAATTCATAGTGCCAACATGATTTTTCCATTAAATTAAGTTAAAAAGGCAAATCAACATAAGGCACATGACAGAGTAAGAAAATTCTGTATTTAGGGTTTCCAATTTGTGATGTTGGTGAGCGAAAAACAACTCTAAATCATGAACATTGAATATTTTTTCCAATTGAAATATGAAACATAATAGAGTTGAAGATAATGGTTGAAAAACCTATAATGTGCAACAAATTTGCGAGACCCAAATTTAAACTTATAATATTTTCACGTGCAAAATGGTGTAAATAAGTCAGTCCAACTGTCGAACTTTTTTCAAAATTTATAAGGTTAAAATTTTTTTGAAGTCTATTTAACTAAAAAAGTTAGACTACGAGTCACAAAAAAAAAAAAAAAAAAATAGTCCTACCAAGCCGTACAACTCAATTGGTAATTGCAAGGACATTGATATACACGAGGTTTACCAAGATTATTCACTTTTTCACACTTAAAGTAAATGTTGACAAAAAAAGAAATCAAAATCTTTAAAATATTATATTAAATCTAAAAGAATTATATTTAATTTTATTGATGTATTTGCTCATCGGTCTAGGTCACGTTACTAATTCAAAAAATGTTATACGAAATAAACTTACATATCATATTCGACTTTAAATATCTACGACAGGTCATACATCAAATTTATACCTTTAATATTTTGTGAGACTAAGCTCGAAATTTACAAAATTTAGCCCAACCTAAACTATATACACAATGTCGCCTTCGTATTTGTCGTTTTTATTTTTATTAAAAGCCATGTTGACATTGTAAGTATCCATGCCAAAATCAAAGTGGGGCTACCAAACCTACTTAAAAAATGGAAAAACGTAAGATGCCAGAAGTGTATTTTAGCATTTTTATTAATATTTAACACCCACGGTTTCTTCGTGTCTTTCCGAGACAACAAGTGGAAGAATAGTAGTATAATATCTAGAGCAGATTACCACGAGAACAGCAAGCTGAAAGTATTTTTGTTGGCCTTAATTAGCCCTCCGATCTCCAAGGAATAAAATCCTAGGCAAAGGCATAAATTAAAATTAAAAAAAATCAATTTTTTATATTGAAATTTGTGTTTTTAAATTTTTATAATTTAAATTTTTTTTTTTTCATGCGAAACTTTAATTTTTTATTTTTTAACAAAAATTTTCCAACTGCTTATTAGTCAGATCCAACAAATTACAGACAAACAAAAAATAAAACTTTAATAATTTAAAATTATGTCTAAGTATAAATAAAATTTAAGAAAAAAGATTGATAGACACTTAATATTCAATCCATTATAGATAATTTGAGTTAGAAAAAATCAGAGAGATATATGAAATATGGTAATAACATGATAAAAATAGAGATATAAAAAAATGTTGAATAAATGTATAGGAATGGTAGATATATCTATAATTTTTGAAAATTCAATTAAGATTTATTTGGAGCAAAATTTAAACTTAAATTCTCAAAATTTTGAAAACAATTTATCTTTTAAAAGAAAAAACTATTAACCATTTGAACGAAACTAAGAAGTCAAAAGTTTTGCTTTACACTAACTTTATGGTTGTTTGCTTCTCTGACGCATTCATTGTTTGAATAGATAACATTCCCATATTTTTGCGCACGTGCTAGGTAGATTCTTTTTCTTCCTTTTATAATAATATATCACAACTACAACGTCTATGGTGGAATTTTTGTCGTCCGAGGAATGAATTAGGGAAAGAGTGGCAGTGAGATGAGATTAAATAAATAGGGCTCGATCTTATAATCGATGATATCGTGAAAACACAGTTTGAAGAATAATAATGTCGCTGCTGGAGAGGGTAGGTGGTGTAGTGGTGTTATTGTTGTTGATTATAGGAGTGGAAGGGAATCCTCGTAGAATTGTTGTGGATACAGACGTTGATACAGATGATTTATTTGCTCTGTTTTATCTTCTCAAACTCAACCAATCCCAATTTCGTTTGGAGGTACTACGTCAACACTCACTTTCTGTCCATTCTTTTTTTGTTGTTGTTGCTAATGAAACATTCCGTTAAATATACTTAGAAGTTAATTATAAGAGTATTGTTCTTGAAATATAAAATAAAAATAATTTGATATTTTATAGAAAATAAAATATAACTGTTACTATATTTTATAATGTATTGTATTTGTGTTCTAATAATATTATTTGTATATATATATATATTTTGTAATTATATTTAAATTATTTGGGGGAATCTAATCTATTCTATTATTTTCTCTTTTCATTTTGCTTTTCATTAATTTACTAATTAACGTCAATCATTTACTTCTTACTCGATTATTTGCTTTTCTGCCAAACACTGATTTGACGCGTTTTCTTTTATTAAAAAATATGGATGGGTATTCTCTTGACAGTTGTCAATACTAGTACTGTAATTTTTAATATTTAATATATACATATTTTCTATATATATATATATTTATATATATTATCTTGAAAGTGATATATTGTTGTTTTAATATAAAAATTCAATTTTTTTTATTCTTTAATATATTACAAAACACTTGTTAACATAATCATATTTATTTATATAAACACTGTTTTCAATTTTTATTACATGTATTAAAAAGTAGATATTTAATATGTCTTTTTTGTATATAAGTGTTTCTAAAATTATTATATTTTGTATATGAATGTGTTCAATTCAAACTTCACATCACTTAAAACATCAATTAGTATTAACTAAAGTATATTTAAGAAAAACACAATAACAAATAATTCTAGTGAATTTTTGCTTGATTTAATCAAAAGAAATGTCTTAAAATACTTGTTATGTCTTAAGAGTATTTAAAAATATAGTTGTTAGAAATAAAATGTTTACAAGTATAGCATGAATGAACGCAGGGAGTGACGATAAGTGCAAATGGGTGGACTAGTGGTGGACATGCTGTGAACCAAATATATGACTTACTATACATGATGGGTAGAGATGATATTGATGTTGGAGTGGGAGGAGAGGGTGGAATACTAACAAATGGTACTATACTCCCAAATGTTGGTGGTTATCTTCCAATTATTGAACAGTCTATCACAACAACAGGAGATTGCAGATACAGACGAGCCATTCCTCTAGGCCTTGGAGGACGATTAGATATAGATACAAACTATGGTTTTAGGAAAGCTTTTCTACCACAGGTATAATTGTCTATATTTATTATCAGTTTTATATTGTTAATCCATCCAATCATTCTTATATGTGATTTTAAAAATAATTAAGATCAATATCAAATAATTTTAATGATATAATAATTACGAGTACAACCTATTATAGTTTTACAAATAATCTCAAAATTCATTTGGCAGTTAGCTTATCTCTATAAAAATATTTTATATTGTCATTTCTTACAATTTGAATTAGTTTCATATGTTGATAAAGAGTTAAAACATTTTTTAAATAAATTTGTGTATATTTTTAAAAATAATGAAAAAGTTAAAAAAAAATGTGTTTTTATTATTTTTGAAAATAAATCTTCGTATTTATAATAATTTATTTTAAAAATTTATCATCAAGATAAAATAAACATATATTTTAAAAAATAAAAATATAAAACATTTTTACAAAATAAACGATACATTTGCTTTATATTCTATTAACTTATTATTTCAATAACGGATTTAATTACTCCTAAATTATTTGAAGACTTTTGAGTAAGTCATTAAGAAAATTGAAATTAAATTCTTGACTTTTTCATTAATATTTGTAATTAGATCTCCATATTAATTTTTTTAATAAAGTCCTTAAATTTTTAAATGATTTGAATTTAAAACTTTAAATTTGTAAATAAGCAAGCATGATGGAGCAAAATAAATAAATAAATAAGCAAGCATGATTGAATTTGAAATTATTTAAAAGTTCAATGACTTGATTAAAAAGAAATTACTTCTGAACCTAATTACAAATTATTGACAATTTAAAACATCTAATCATATTTATTTTTTAATTTCAGATATCTATTTAAAAAATTCCAAATAGTTCAAGGATCTGAAATGTAATATCTAATAATATTTATTTTATAAATTTAGAGATTCATATAAAAACTTTCAAATAATTCAAGGACTTGTAATTTAGTTAAACCTTAATTATATATAGCCTAGTTACTAATGATACTCATTTGCTTACTAATTTGATCATATGATATAATATATATCAGGGAAAAAGGAAATATACACCATTAGAGCAACCAACTTCACAACAAGTGTTGATTGAAAAAGTGTCTGCAGGTCCCATAACTCTGTTTGTGATTGGAGCACACACAAATATTGCAATTTTCCTTATGAATAATCCACACTTGAAGAAAAATGTTGAACATATTTATATAATGGGTGGTGGTGTAAGGTCAAGCAACCCAACTGGTTGTTGTCCCAAAAATGCTTCATCTTCATGTGTACCTCGACAGTGTGGTGACCGTGGTAATATGTTTACAGATTATAATACTAATCCTTATGCAGAATTCAATATCTTTGGAGACCCTTTTGCAGCTTACCAGGTAATCCACATTATTTAATACTAATAACTAATTAGAGCAACCAACTTCACAACTTATTTGTAAATCCTATATATCTTTCAATTTATTTAGAGTATATTTTTTAGTTTCAATTGTAACCAACTTGTCATTCATCTTATTAACATTTATATATTTATGTATGTTATGATAAAAAAATAAAAATAAAAAAATAATTTACAAATTTATATCCCATTAATTGATGTTCTCTTTGCAAAATGTTTAAAAAAATTAAAACAATGAAATAATTATTTTAAAATTTGAAAAAACACGAAGAATATTTAAATTTTTTACACTAAAAAAGAAACTATTTTTTTTAGAATAAAAATACAAAATTAGTCGTATATGTCTCTTTTTAAATTTTTTTATCTAAGCACATCCTATATCTAACAAAAATATATATACATAGATAGCTATGTTTGTGACAAAAACTTAATATTTTAAATAGGTGATTCACTCAGGAATTCCAGTCACTCTTGTTCCTGTTGATGCAACAAACACAATCCCCATCACTAAAGAATTCTTTGATGCATTTGAAAACAATCAAGATACATATGAAGCACAATACAGTTTCAAATCCTTGAAAATCACTCGTGATACTTGGTTTGACGACCAATTCTTTTCGGTAATTTCTAAACGAATTTACTCATTTTTGTCACAAATATAAGAGAAAATGGATCAACAAAAATGAACGTATTTTGTCTGAATTTTGAATTGACTCAACTTTCTATTAGATGGAATATTTATACATGCATGTGATATTGTGTTACTAATTAAATGTTTCATGTTTGATGGATTATAAAGTAACTAATATTCAAAATGATTCATTGTTAACAGAGTTATTTTATGTGGGACTCTTTCATGACTGGTATAGCCATATCAATTATGAGTAGACCCAATAACCAAAAAGGAGAAAATGAATTTGCTGAAATGAAGTATATGAACATAACTGTAATAACTTCAAATGAACCATATGGGATATCTGATGGCTCCAATCCATTAATTGATGGCCTAAAAGTTCCTAAGTTCAATGTGCAAAAAGATGGGGTACATAGTGGTCATATTCAACAAGGACTCAGAGATCCTCTTTGCTTTGTGAAGAATGGGAAAGGCAAATGTCAGGTATGGTTGCTTTTTCTTATATGATAGTAAATTTAATTTCTTATGCACTATCACACTCAAAGAGAGACACTACTAGAAAAACATTAAATTAGTATTTAATAAGCACCGAAAACAAAAACAAAAAATATTTGTAAGGATCAAAATAAATAAATAAATTTACATGAATTAAAACAAAATAAAAATGCATAATTACATGAGCAATCATATATTTAATCCTTCATTTTTAGGTCTTTAATTTTGACCACCGATTCTATTCTTTTTTTTCTTTCTTTCTAGTAGTTACATATAATGAATGCTAACATGTGATGTACTATACAACATATGTTGTTTTATAGGATGGTTACACAAAAGAGGTAAGTGGTCCAGATTCAGTGAAGGTACTTGTTGCCACAAAAGCAAAGCCTAACCAAGATGTTGGAAGTTCACTAGACAGGGAATTTTTCATAAGCTTCTTAAATGTATGTTCAATTTTTTTTAGTACATTCTTCAAAGATTTTAAATTAATCACAGTTTTAGAAGGACAAATAAATTTGTGCTGACTTTGATTGAATTCTAAAAAGGATATAAATTAATGTGAATTTGACTTTGATTATTAATTTGATGGTTCAAAGGTTCTAAAGCAACCACAACAAACAGGGAGGTACAACTTCACTACACAATTTCCCTACTACAGAGAAGTAACATACAAGCCAGATTTTCATAATAAAATATTGGGAAAACCTGTTGTGTTTGACATGGACATGAGTGCTGGAGATTTTCTAGCTCTATTTTACCTCCTTAAAGTTCCTGTTCAAGTAATCGACCTTAAGGTAGGTATTCTGATTTTTCTTTACTAATTGTTTCTTTTGTTTTACATAAAATCAAATATTAACACTCCAAGATAGAAAAAAGGTTCCCAAATAAAAAACACTTGATAGTTTAAGCTCAATTAGGAACCTTTCTACTTCTAATTTGAGCACATGTTACTTACTACCTAGTACATCAAAAATAAATAACTATGCGTTACTGTGTATATTTGAATTGACATTAAATTTGACGAAATTATTTATAGTGGCACCATAATTTCACTGAAACTTCAAAGTATAGTTTTTATTAAAATCACGATGAGTAATGAAACACTGCAATTCTACAAAATTCACTGTCAATCCAAATATTTGTTGAATTATTTGCATTTTTTTACGAAAGTTGAATTACTAGTATTTGCATTGAACTATTTAATTGTAGAGACATAATATAGTACATTTAATTTGGGTAACATCTAACTAACTTTGGTTCTAGGCAATCATTGTGAGCCCAACTGGATGGGCAAATGCAGCAACAATAGACATAATTTATGACATACTTCACATGATGGGTCGTGATGACATCCCAGTTGGTCTAGGAGATGTTTTTGCCATGAATCAGACAGATCCAATATTTGGAGCTGTTGGAGACTGCAAATATGTTAAAGCCATTCCTCATGGGAGTGGAGGGTACCTTGATTCTGATACTCTTTATGGTCTTGCTCGTAATCTGCCACGCAGTCCAAGAAGGTACTTTTTATTATAAATGTAAAATTAGTTACAAGTTAGTTATTCTAGTTAGCTGTTAGATACAAGTTAGTTATTCTTGTTAAAAATTAGTTGTTCAAATTTAGGTATATAAGTTTCGTTATAAGTATTTCAATCCAATGGCTTTGCATCAAGCTGCACACTGCAGTTGTTGTCAAGGATCCAAAGACCGTATTTACATGAAAAATTCGTCGAGTTTGTTAATTATTTCAGGTATACAGGAGAAAACTCTGTTAAGTTTGGGGCCCCACGGGATACAGATCACCCTGAACTTAGACAATCACTAGCTATGGAAGTTTGGGAGTCAGTATTGCAAACATTGAAACCAGGATCTAATGTTACGGTATTAACAAACGGACCCTTGACTAATTTGGCAAAGGTTGTTTCATTGAAAAACATAAGCTCTAGAATTCAAGTAAGCATATTTATTATCATCTATCTAAATACAGTATTAGTTTTAATTTGTGTATGATCAACAATTAATATATTATACGCTCTTAAAGTAGATTTTAAAGTAAACCATAAAAACTTTCTAGTCATTGTAACTTATATTGAATATGGTCAAATATATTTCTTTGTCACTATCATCAATGTTAGTCTTTCAATTTGGTGATTTCAGGGACAAAAACTCAATGGAAATTTTCATCAAAGTCACTAAATTGAAAACTAAATATCAATGAATTGTTCTGTAAGGACTAAACTTGATAGAAGAATATATTTTATAAGACTAAACATAGGCGGTAGTGCTTAAAAAATTCCAAAATGTTGCAGGAGGTTTATGTAGTGGGGGGACACATCAGCAGGAATGCAGCAGACAAAGGAAATGTGTTTTCAGTTCCTTCAAACCAATATGCAGAATTCAACATGTTTTTAGATCCTTTAGCTGCCAAAACAGTGTTGGAATCAGAAGTTGACATCACACTCATTCCGTTGAGCACTCAACGCAGAGTGAGTGAGTTCACAACTATTATAGGTAGGTTGCGTGGCACAAGAAAAACACCAGAGGGTTCGTTTTCCAAGCATCTATTGTCAAGGCTACACCGTTTGAAGCAAATCCATGACAGATATCACCATATGGTATAAGTTTCTATCCACAATTATTTTTTCTAACTTAATCTTCTTTCAGATCTCATGATTTCGATACTTTATATTTAGATATAAAGTGTCCCAAGTTTCAATCCTTTTCTTGGTATAAAACCCTCATACTGACATTGCTAACAATTAATTATTAACATTTATCGTTAAAAAGAAAACTTATATTTATACTATATTTTTTATGTCGTCTATCTGCCTTTTCGATAAAATAATACTAAGTTTTGAATATTTATGCAATAATTTGATTGAGTAGAAAATGATAAAATGATAAATAAAATAATAGTTTAAATGAAAGGTAAAATTAGAACAAAAAACGACTATACCCAAAATTATTATTCCATTTATATATAAGTATAGATTATTTGTGACCGGACAAGAAGGAGAGTAACCAACTTTAAATTAAAGTTAAGTATAGATTTTCTACATTGTTTCTGTTGTTTAAGCCATTTATGTTTGCAGGACACATTCCTGGGGGAAATTCTAGGTGCAGTTGTCTTGACTGATAGGTCTTCAAATCTGAAGCCAAAATTTGAGGTGAAGCCCATTAAAGTCTTAGCTAGTGGCGTTGAATCCACTGATGGAGAAATGGTGGTAGATGAGAAAGATGGAAAGTTAGTCAGAATATTAAGCAATGTGGAGGCACAGGCTTATTATAATTTGTATGCAAACAAGCTTGGCGATCACTATCAGTCAGCTAAGGTAGGAAGCTTTAAAGAACAGAGGAGAAGGTGGAGACATCCTTATCATAATAAGCATAGCGAAGAAAAAAGTGCTCAAATCCATGGTTAAGAATGGCCACAACCACCACAAGTCTCAGCTATAAAGTCATTTTATCAACAATTTGAATAAACATTCTCTTTAAACAATTATTTTTGAATTTGTCAATATGACTGATAACATTGTGAATGTTTATAATTCTCGTGCGTAGAACTCTTTGCTTTCATCTAATTATTGTCTCTTTGTTTCCTGGTTTATTTATGTCCCTTTCCTTAAACTACATTTTGATGTTTCCTGTGAACTTATCTATCTATTTGAAGTTTTAATGTCTATGCTATTCAAGATAATGTCTTTACTTAAACAACTTTAGTGTGAACTTCATTAGTAACCAAACACAGCGAACCCGTGCAAAAGCACAAGTATTCTACAAGTAAGTTTTGAAAATAATATATATTAAATTCCACCATTCATACAATTCTCTAGTATTCTTATATCACTCAATATTTTTTTCTTAGGAAAATTGAAATTTGAATCCTAGTGCTTGAAGTACCGTGTAGAATCTAGAAAGCATTCAGTAAAAAATCTAGCATGCCTTACAGCTCTTCCTACAGTATCCAGGAAGGTCTGAAGATCCAACCATATACACAGGATTGTTGGTGCATTCTCCAAGGGAAGCCCATCTCTCACAGCTTTCATGCTGATCGGAACAGCCTCCTCCAGCACCTACATTCTTATCAAATGAGTCTACGTGAATCCACTTTGTCGCTGACCATTTCTCCCCTTCGATTACTGGGCATCCTGCATGGAGACTGCTAGTGTCTGGTGTAGCATTTGTGTGAAGACTGAAGAAAAGAAGTGCATCCCCTCTACGCGGTTTCACTATGCAAACCCGAGTAATAATAAGAGAAAAAACAATAAACTAGCATAAGATAAGATGACCTGCAAAAACTTTACATGAAAGTATTATAAGAGGAAAACCCACAATAAAAGTAATTTCTTATCCGTTGCTAACCTGCTATTCCTTTTTTCGCACACTCAGAGAGATCACTACTTGTTTCAGAACCTCTGCGGCGTGGAGGTTCCTGTAACTCAAATGAAAATTCATAAGATATCAAATTTAGCTATTGGTGCAAATAATTTCCTCTGTGAAACTATCAGATCCACTCTTTGAATAGGAAGAAACCAGAGAAGAGGATGGTAAGAATATCATATGAAGAAAAAACTGTATCCTCCAAGACTACAAGCAGACAAATGAACAGTGTGCAAAACATGCATTGTCTATATATGTATTGTACAGTCAATCAATATATACTGCCTGTCCGAGCAGTGGCGGATCCAGAAACTTTTCATAATTGAGGCAAAAAAATAATCTATTATATGTTAATAAAATAAAAATATTTTAAGTTTTTACAAATTAAAATTTTATGCCACTAAAGCACCCCAAAATAGTCTATAATATGTAGGACGGTTTTTCCTTTTTAAGATATGATATATTTTGTATCATTGTAAGTGTACAGTGTTAAAAAAGACTTGATAAAATTAGAAGAGTATATGATAAAAATTGCTACCATTTTTTTTTTGTTTTTCATAGGCTTCCTCCACTAAAGATATTCCTATTTGAGTTGTGAGAGTTTAGTCTCTTCCCCAAATCCAACCGTAGTCGGTGAAATTGCTACCAATTTACATATGATAAATATTACTACCAATTCGAATAATATATGAAAAAAATTGCTACTAGTCTCTTATAATTTTTCTACATTTATTTTCTATAAAAAATTTTAGACATTTGTATTTGAATTTTTTTCCTTTGTGGAGGCAAGGGCCCCCATATCAACACACACATCCGCCACTGTGTCCGAGTATCCAGCCAAGGGGTCTCCCAGTCATATACACAAACTTGTATTTCCTACAAATTTTGTGCTCAGTTTCTAAGGAATTTATTTAGTATCATCGACAGAATATGAGATAAAACTACATACTGATTATGATCTCAGGCAATAAATTTAGGCACAATGAAAAATAGAACTATTTTTTCTTAATAGATTGAATTGGCACAAGATAACTGAACAGCAGGATACAAGGTCATTCAAACAAGAGAATTAATATATGGCTAAGTATAACTGCAGTGCTTTCCAATAATACATTAAAAAATATTCAAGATAAACACACATCAATTCCTAGTTTAGTGTACAAACCTCTGCAACTGGGAACACAGTTTCACCACCTTTGGTCACATTAGTGAGATACATGAGAACAGTCACGAAGCGATGCCCACCTTGAGCTATGTTAACTTTATCAGTAAAATAATCATAATGTGGGTCATATTTCTGTCCATGCTCGTATCTCAATACTTGTATGTCTTCCCCATTTTCTGAAATTCAAACACAAATATTACAAGAAGACTGATTAGAGTCTGACTGCTTGATTATAGGTAGGAACGATTTTCATATTTTAACAGATCATGTCATGTTCATTTTTTTGTACAACACCTGGCTTTTGATTCTGGAACATGTATCACTTATCAATGTGGGTAGCTTATTTTACATTTTCAATTAAACTTGTCATTTAATTTTACCTTTTTCTAGTTTTCACCTGCTGGTTGAATATTTCTAGTATTCTCATCCCGACGAATAACTGAACATAGTCATAATTATTTGATCCATTATTATAGATTAATCTGCCCTTTCAAAAAAATTATAGAGTAATCTGCATTTCATCTTTTTCTGACCTTTCATTAATATATTATTCATTCTAAAGTCAATAAAGGAAGGAAGTTACAAAAACAGCGAATGGTGGAAAAAACCTTGAAATTTATTAACATGTTTTGAGTTTAAGAAACAAGCCTTCCCACCAGCTCACGAAAAATCAAACATTATGGATATAGAAATAGAAAAGCTAACCAAATTGACAATACCAAAACATTGAGCATTGACAAAAACATATTTTCCAGAGTAGGAGAAAATAAAATACAAGAACAGCATGCAGGTTTGCAAGATGATGGAGTACCTTTAGGAAGAAAGGTCCATGATGAAATCTTGTCCTCAATACCAGAAACAATAGGATCCTATAAATAAATAATAAAAGGTAAAGAAAACGTAAAAGAAGTATAAATGAAAAAATAATTGCATCAAATAAGGCCTATTTGAATAAACAACTTAATTAACCGCTTCAGGCATAAGAAGTTATCATATAAATGCTTAAATATAAGTTATTCCTACAAAAAAAAAAAAGTCAAACTACTTTCCTATAAACTAAAAGGTACAAGCTGTTTTCATAAACTATCATGTAAAATTTATGGAAATAAAACTTAAAAACAATTTATAAACATGTGATAAGCTGACTTGGTAAGCTCTTCCAAACAGTCTCAGAAAGTAAATAAGTTTAAACTAAGTTGATCCAAACACCCTAATTAGAATATGAAAAGAAAGGAATCACCTTGTTTTTGGAAATGAACATGCCAGAGCTTGTTCGAACATCACTTAACTTGCTATCACCGGATAGATTATCAGCAACGGCAGATCTCTTCAGCTCCGATTTCGCCTAAATAAACATCAGGTAGTTAGTTAGTTAGTTGCATAATTGAGAGCAACAGAGTTATAAATTTTGCATAGTGATTCAAATATATCAATAAACTTACTAAGGAGATCAAGTGATCGCATTCCAAATCGGTGAGAAAACCTTGGTAAACAAAAGCTCTGCATATCACATATACGGATTTGACTTGAGTTTCATAAAAATACTTAGTTGGAAGATAATAGAAGTAAAAAGAGAGAGAGAGAGAGAAGAATGTGAAAAATGGAAAGAGACCTTGGAATCCATGAAATCTGTTTGACTTTAGAAGGATTGATGATGGAACTGGCTGAACCAGCGTAGGAGCTATGAACTTCATCCGTTTGAGAGATCAGCACCAGAAGCAGCAAAAACCAAACCTTAATCATTTCAGATTTGGATTTGGGTTTTAATTTGGATTTGGATACAAACTTGTTCCGAATCCAACTCACACACACCGAGCGGGACGGTTAATTTTTTTGTTGTGCAAGGGAACTTAGACTTCCACTCAACTTTAATTAATGTTTTCGCATTAACTTTTTTTAGTCCAATATTTCGGGAATATGTTCTAATCACAATTTTTGCTGTTTTTTTAAAGGGAAAACTTGGGTGCAACTACATGAGTACTAGTATTTGTTCTTCAGTTACAACATGTCATGTAACATTTCATGCCATGTAAACTAGTATTTATTTTGAGGGAATAATAGTTAAAATTTTACATGTGGATTAAGCAGATGATCAATTAACTTCAATAGAAGATTAATAGATATAGTAAATATCAAAAACCATTCATCTTCTATGTAACTTAATAAACTACAAATTAATGTACAAATTTGTATATAGTTCAACACATAAAAATTATAGTTAAACACGTCAAATTTTTTTATTAAGGAAGTTAGATAGGCGGTTAATAGGTTTCAATATTTGGTATATCTCAAGTAAT
>JBBPBQ010000002.1:5366131-5382729 GCA_037974755.1 Cicer yamashitae
AATTTTTTTAATCTTGTTAATCTATTTTGAAATAACGTTTTTTTTTTATGATTTTAATTAAAATTAAAATTTTAATTTCAATTATAGAAACAAGTTATTTGATTATTGAGATCAAAATTAAATAGATAAATATACTGAATAAAAATTCTTAATTTAGTCAATTTTAATAGATACAATAATAATATCCACATGCACAAATTAGAAAAAATTATTGATTAAAATATTTTTAGTACTAATACACGCTCTTTCGATAGTAATGAATAACTTGTTTTATTAAGTTCCTCATAAACTTAAAAAAATTATCTCCAATCAGATTCTTAAAATTTTTTTTTGGTTCCCTCTACATAAGACAAATTATTTAAGACTTTAACCATCAATTTTTTGGTTTGGATGTAACCGTTTGTTTGTTTTTATTATAAAAAATTTAGTTTTTTTTTATTATAAAAAAATTTGATTTTTTTTATAATCATTTGTTAAAAAAAGGGCCGAATAACTATAACTCGGTAGTGGGCCTTGACCCAACGATCCACTAAAATACCTAAGCCCAACATGATAGGCTTTATAAACAACACATACATACTCTTTTTCTCATTAAGTTTTAGTTTACGATGCTATGTCGGTTAGTTTCAATTTCAATGGCAGGTTCTTTTTCTTCAAGAAAATATTGAAACACGCAACATCAGTTTTTTGATCGAACTTGTTTGGACGTTGTTGTCCCGCACTGGGTTCTCTGTTGCAAGATTATGTTTCCATCAATGTTTTTAGCTTGCCAGGGTAATTTTAAAATTTTCATTTCAATATATTTGCATTCATACACGTTGGGAAACCCATTTTTCTCATTCTTGATTATTCAAGAATGTTCAATCTTCTGCTTGAGAAAAAAAACTTTAATTGAAGGAACACGTTTTGTTTGAAAACCCTTTTTGGTACCAAGGTTTTGAAAGACACTTTTTACGTTTGTTACGACGATGGATTTTGGTATTTCATTTCAATTTTTTTTGCCCCGTCTGGTTAATAATTGGGTTACCCATTTTCTCATTCTTGATTATTCAAGAACATTCAATCTTCTGCTTAATAAAAAGAGGCCCTTCATATATTTGTAAATCAGAATTTAACAGGGTATACAAACCCTAAAAGACCGTAAATCAATGCAAATTGAAATCTTTTTTCAAAAAGACTGTGGAATACATGACCCATAACCCGAACGTTTTTGTCCCGCATTGGTTGCTTTGTTCGAACTCTATTTTGCACCAATTTTTTAAAGACTTCTTTTTCGTAAGATGGTAAATTTGAAATTTTCGTTGCAAAATATTTGAATTCACACCTGTTGCTGTTGGGATACAAATTTTCTCATTCTTGATGAGTCAAGAACATTCAATCATCTGCTTGAGAAAAAAAAACTTAATTGAGCAAAATAAGTTCTGTATCTAGACCCTATTCGGTACCAAATATTCTTAAAGGAATTTTTTTTCCGCTTAATGTGGTAATTTTGGAATTTTCATTCCAACATATTTACATTGATACCTCTTTTGGAACGGGATTATCTCATTCTTGAATTGAATAATTCAAGAACATTCAATCTTCTGCATTAGAAATAAAAGAACATTAATTGAGCAAATATGCTCTGTCCCAAGACCCTATTTGGTACGATGATGGAGTTTTGCACAGTTTTGGAATTTTAATTCCAAAAAATTTGCCCCGCCTGATTTATAATTGAGATGCCGATTTTTTCATTATTGATTATTCAAGAACCATCAATCTTGCCTAAATAAAAAAAAATCTTCAATTTTCAGATTAAAAAAAGAGAACCTTAAATTTTGTAAATCAAAATTTGTAAGGGTATACAAACTCTACAAGATTATGAATCTGCAAGATGGAGTCTGTTTAAAAAAAAAGGGGTGGAATATATGACATAGTAACACCTCACTCAGTTGCAGGAATCGAGGGATATACTTTGTTTCATAAATTTTGAAAGGGACGGATGCCTCAACAGTAGAGCAAAATTCATAATCTAAGGAATGCAAGTTTGGTTTGTGAATTGAGAAGTGAAATGAAATGTTATTTCATTATCTAAGATGGGGTGGTATACATGAGCTTAATAACCCCGAGTTTATATATTTTGTTCCATGATTTTTGTAAGGGATTGAATGCCTCAATGGCCCAAAAATGATGGATGATGCCTTAATGTGAAAGCTAGTTGTTGCCTTAAAGCATGGATGGATAATTTGATATGTTGTGCCTTGATGACCTTAGTCCCTTTGCAACTGCAATATGAGGTGACTGGAGGTATGCTAGCTCTTATCTCTTATGACAAAGTTATATTTCTCGTGTTATGTAGCTAGTTGGTTTAAGCATGGGAATTGAGGGATAAGCCTATCTATTATTGTTGGATTGTTTTGGCTGGTATTTGGGTAGTACAAATATTCTCAGTCGAATCACAAAGGGAACTATGTTTGGTGTTGAGTGGATGGGAGAAATGCCATAGAGTGGAAAAAATGATGTGGTGGGAAATGTATCTGTCAATGTTTTTTTACTGCAAGACCTATTATGAAATTCGGATGAAATGAGAGGTTCATTGGTGGAAAGATGGTGTGTGAAATGGATAAAATTTGCTAGGTGCTGGTATAATAATCGGACCGTACTTGATTTGTGTTGATAATTAAAAATGGAAGTCTTGGAATTAGGAACTGAATACATTGATCTCTTATAAGTGTGTACAACAATTGCAATTGGAGAATTGATCATGTAGGTGGTACAGCCTCTAGGTCAGTTATGCAGACTTGCTGTGATGACCATTCTTTTGGAAAATTATTAGTAAGTATGTTTCTTGCATATTTACTGCAGCTACCAAATCATGAAATAAAGTTTATGGCAGATTTTTAGCTCAGTGCGTCGCTGGTTTTGAAGACAAGTAATGGTACTTGTTATTTGAATTTTTCATTGTGCTGCTGTTCGTTTATTGCTGTGATTGATCAAGTAGCGGCAGGTGGTGAGCTCTTTTTTATGCTGGTTCGGTGTCACTTCAGGTCCGACATTGCAGTAGTAATCATGGGTTGCATAAGTTCGGAGGCTGGAGTTATATGCACAAGGAGGCTTTTTGTTACAATTGGTTAGTCTATTATCATGTCAGTTATAACAAATTTTGGTCTGTGTTGGTGGGGTTATTAAGAATTAGTGGATGGAGGTGTCTTTAGTCGACTTGTTATGTTAGTATTTTATTGATGGGGTGGCTGTGCCATTAAAGTATGAAAACAGGGGCTGTTTTAGCTTGTCTTGCTTTAAGGTGGGTTAGTCTCGGTTCTGGTTTTGAGACTTGTGGATCTAAGACTCTGTACTATTGTTGCTTAACCTGTGCACTCCTTGTGCTTCAGTTACATCATTTTTTTTAATATACTTAGCATTTTAAAAATAACCAAGTCATGAAGTTTTGGTCTATCAATTTCAATGTGCTTTTAATATACGCGGAGTAGTTTCCCTCTGGATTCCGAGAGAATATGTAGTGAAAGTAATGGCCCTTACCCTTAGCTGTATGAGAGGAGTTATACATAGGGATGAAATAATTGTGATTTATCAAAAGGAAATGTGTAGGAGCTTTTATTTAATGAAATTATGATGATAATAAAATACAATATGTTGGGGACTTAAGAGTGATTGATTTGGTATAATGACTGTACTGGTGTGTTTTTCTTTATGTAATGTAATTACATTTGCTGCCAATTACCTTAAGCGCTGGCCAATTCACGATGCTGTTGTACAACCGCAGTTCTGTAATTTGTTGGAAAAAGAAGACCTTTATGACTATGATCAGGGAGATTGTGAGATATTTTCAAAATATAGATGAATATATGTATCTATAATTAGTTATAGTTGAAATGATATTGTTGTTGGTTTAGTGGTTGTGTTCTTTGTGTGTCATAACAAGGACTCGAGTTGATCCGCGCTGGCTTTCTTTTTGAATAAATTCCGCCTTGAAAAGGCGCAATGGTTGATTTAAAATGAAAAGGCGCATATTGTACCTCTTTTTTAAGTGACATTATTTTTCTATAAATAGTGTCACTTTAGACAGAATGGAACCATATGCAAAAACAAAAAGGCCTCCAAATTTTTTTTAATTAGCCAATTAAAATCAATGCAACTATTTATGAGGATACTATACCGTTGGAAGAATATTTTAATATTAAATGCATTCATTTTCACTAAAAGTGATATTATATTAAAGACATTGTTTTTTACTAAAAATGTCTCTTAGAATCCTTCGTCTGAAACTTTTCTGTCAACACGACAAAAAGTTTTTTCACCCTTGACCCTACTTCCTTATTCCTTGCTTTGATTTTATTTTTCGTTTTGAATTTTCATTGTGTGAGTAGCCCTTATAAGTGGCCAAAATATATTAAGATATGTGTTTTTAATTTATTCGTTTCTTTTTCATTTGAAAAAGAATTGTTAAACGAAATCGATTACAATAATTTGATAAATGATTTTGCATCAAAAAAAGTACGAAAGATCAATTTTAAATAAAAATATTAATAATTTATTTATTAACTTTGAAAAGACTCCGTCTGATAATTTCGCTTTAGGCCTCATAATGGGTTGGGCCGGCCCTGCTTAGTGTGATAGACACGCTTTAGAATTTACTTGTGCAACCTTCATCATCATAAAGTTCATCATCTTCTTGTTCAAGATTTGCAGCATACCCCCAACGAAAGATCCAACAATCTTTAGGTTTGATTTTCGATTATCAAATTTATTTATGACTGCAACTTTTAAAGGAGATGGACTTTCTTGACTATGGCGAAATGTACACATTTAATTTATATGAATATATATGATATGTTTGAAATTCTAAATTCATATGTGGTTCTCCAAAGTAATTATATTTGTTTATGTTAAATTTAACATGTGGTTAGATTGATATGCATGATTTAGAATATATTCGAGTATGTGAATTTAATATGGTTTATGCATGAATTTTGCTTGTTTGAATTTTAAAAATTAATTAAAGTCTTGGAAATAATTACATATGAAAATTTATGGTTCAGCACCGAAAGTTATTCATTGTTAATACATTTATATATTAAATTCATGTTTGAAATGCATATATAATAAATTTTCCTTTTCGGATGCATATATAATAATATGGAGATAAGATGTGGAAAATTAATAATATGCAATTAGAGATAATATGTTTTGAAGAAATTTTTGTTTATCTATGGTTGATGTTTTTAGACTAAGAACAAGAATTTATGATTGACCGGTGGAAGAAAATTTATTTATAATTTTGGTCTCTTAAATCTATACAAGTATGTATACGTTTGGTTTATGATGCATACTTAGCATATACTCTTAATTTATTTTGATATGAAAACTAGTGGATATATGAATTATTATAAATATCAAGTGTGTGTTTTAATTATATTGTTATTTCATGCTACAAGTTTTTATATTTAGAATTGATGATATCATATTACATGGACATAATAGTATGAAAGTAATTGTTTATTCGTTATCTTGAGATTAACAATAACTAGAATATAACCCGCGCGTTGCGCGGGATATATAGACTTTAACATATTAGTAGTATTGTGAATAAGATTTTAAAATTTCAAAAATAATATAATTTATTCAATTTGTTTGTACAGTATTTTTTCAAGTGAGTTTATTTGAGTAATTATTATATATGAGTTAACAAACACACATCTGATAATATGTAAAATGTTTTGCAGAACGTAATTGCAACTAATTCATATATTTAGTATTAAAAATCTATAGTGAAGATCATCCTACAAACAAAATTCATAAATTATATTTAGTGTTAAAAATCTTAAAAGTATTTTAATAAATATTAATATATGTAATTATCTACCGCAAAATCAGATTAGTCATGCTCTTTTTTTGTGTTGTCAAATATAAATTTATAGTCAAAATATTGTTAGAAAAATATAAAAATGATTTTGTCATTTGGTATTCATTTCATTCTAATCATGGCAAAGAAATGACAAATCTAAATTCCAATATTTTGAGTATGAGACTTCTATACAACATGACATGAGAATTTTCACAAACAACTCGTATGTACGGTTGAGTAGAAGTAAAACAGATGTAGAAACTTTATATTGGTAGTATTTTTAAAAAATTTGACAACAAAAAACATCTCTATAAAAAAACAACAAATAAATTTTTAATTTAAATATTAAACATCATTCTTTTATCTATAAATGGTAAATAGTTTTCTCCCGAAGACACAATAATAACACTCATATAAAGCTGAATATGGACAATCTTTTTTGTCTTATGAGGAGCCAATATATTTTCATGTCGTAGATGAGATCAAATATGTGTGCAAAAACAATACTCTACCTAACAACAATCAAGGGTTTGAGAAAACTGAGCAAATAGGTATAACATGTTACAAAATACCACTTACTCAAAAGCTATTTGTGCAAATTTTTTTTTCCAACTATATCTACTTATTTGTAGAATAGTATACGTAAAAAAAATTATATATTGATTGTACTTTAATTTGTAACTCATGACACATTAATAGTTATACTTAATATTAGATTCTAAATAATAATAATAATAATAAAATAATAATAACAGTAAAATGTGTGTTAAAGCAAATTGGAAGTTGAATAATAAGGAGAATTGAAGAGAAAAAGCCTTTTAGATGTGCCACATGTGATTTTTTATTGAGGTAACAATATTTGAATAAAATGGCACAATATTAGATGATGTTTATGTGGGAGTTTATTTTAAAAAAAATGAATTTTCCAACTATATCTACTTTAAAAATAATTGGGTTGCAAGGCACTATTGATAGAGATTGTTTGAAGAAGTAGAATAGTATACTAAAAAAAATTATATATTGATTGTACTTTAATTTGTAACTCATTACACATTAATAGTTATACATAATATTAAATGCTAAATAATAATAATAATAATAATAATAATAATAATAATAATAATAATAATAATAATAATAATAATAATAATAATAATAAAATGTGTGTTAAAGCAAATTGGAAGTTGAATAATAAGGAGAATTGAAGAAGAAAAACCTTTTAGATGTGCCACATAGGATTTTTTGTTGAAGTGGCAATATTTGAGTGAAATGTCACAATATTAGATGATGTTTATGTAGGAGTCTATTTTAATATATATAATAGATAATAGATTTGGGTATATATTTGGAATTATTGTAAGTTGACAAATGTTGTTGGAAGAAAGTAATAGAAAATCTTAATGATTTTATTCATTGTTTATTTTCTATTGTGATACTTATTAAGATTTACTATAAAACATATTTAAATATGAAACTTGAATTAATAAATAGAATTTATGATGCATGTATTAGCTATAACTATGAAGATATGGTTTCTTTAATAGAAATGAAATAAATTCTTATTTGCTAAGGAGTAGATGATTTATATGTTTGGACCCACCTTATAATATTTGATTATGAGAAATTTTTATGATCATGTTTTGTTAGCTTGTGGCAATATATATTTAATGCATTCAATGTATTATTATATCTTGAACTTGGATATATTGAAAAGAGAATTATAATTTTAAATTGAGATGCTTATTAAATATAGCAAAAGGTAGAATGACATAAAAGTTTGTGTATGTGATAATTGAAATGTTTATTAATTGTATGTGATACAATGTGAAGAGATTAAATAGAAAAAGTGTCATGGTTTGGTGATAGTTGTTCAACACTATCAAGAATATAAAAGGTAATTGGATGTTTGATGTAAGTCATGACTTGTATCAGACCTGATATAACATATGTTGTTGAAAGATCAAGTCGGTATACAAGTAATCCAAGTAAAGAACATTGACATGCTATTAATAAAGTATTAAGATATTTGAAATGAACAATTAACTATAGTATAATCTATAGTGGATATCCTTCAGTTTTGGAAGGATTGAAGGATATACAGATGCCAGTTGGATAAATCATGTTGAGGATTATGCTTCCACAAGTGGATGGACAACTTTGGTGGAGGTGCAGTTTCTTGGGGATCAAAGAAACAAACTTGCATTGCCGACTCCACCATGGCTGTAGAGTTCATTGCCCTAGCTGCAGGTAGTAAAAAGGCAGAATGGCTAAGAAATTTGTTGTATGAGATACCAATTTGGCCAAAGCCAATGGAACCGGTATCCATACAATGTGATAGTCAATCAATACTATCCAAAGCATATAGCCAAGTATATAATGGAAAATATAGACATATTGATCTAAGACATAGCTATGTAAAAGATTTAATTTTAAATGGAGTAATATCCACAGTGTTTGTAAGAACAGAAAAGAATCTTGCAGATCCTTTGACGAAAGGTCTGACAAGGAACATGGTGTTGAAGACATCATTGGGGATGGGAATCAATCCCATATCTAATTAATCATCAATGGTGGAAAATCGACTCACACTTGAGTAACATCAAGTCTTGAGTTCAATGATAAAAGTACACTATTAGTATGATTGCAAGTACTTGAATATAGATACATCCCAAAGGTTGAAAGTACTTGGACCATAAAGTATAAAGTTGGAAGGTTGAGTTTTACTCTTAATAGACATATAACATAAATTTGCTGAAATACATATTATGGGTGTATTTCTGATATAGTCTACCTATGTGAGGATGAAGTGAGGCCGCTTCGAAGAGTTAAAAGGTTTGACTCTTAAATTCTCATCAATACGGTACATGACACAAGGGCTTATCAAATGTGTCATCTTTATAATTCTTTCGATAGTACCGAGATTTCATGTGTAAGTTGTGCACACTTGTTCTAATGAATAACTGGTTCAAAGCTTGTCTACCAATCTATTCGGGATAAGTGGAACCCATAGCTTGCTAAGTTGTGGTTCAAATCGTAAGATACCATTATCTGAAACCATGATATTTTCAAAACTATGGGACTAAGTATATTTTGAAAATGGTGGAGGATTGTGAGATATTTTCAAAATATGGATGAATATATGTATCTATAATTGGTTATAGTTGACATGATATTGTTGTTGGTTTAGTGGTTGTGTTCTTTGTGTGTCATAACAAGGACTCGAGTTCGATCCGCGCCTGGCTTTCTTTTCGAATAAATTCCGCCTTGAAAAGGCTTCGAACCCCAGTCATGCGCGAATAGAGGCACTCATCAGCCTCAGACCAGTGCAACACTTTAGTCAATAATGGAACGATATATGGATATATCTTTTCGCGAAACAGAATGGCAGAACCAAGGATTGTACCTTTTTCTCAAGTGACATTATTTTTCTATAAATAGTGTCACTTTGGACAGAATGGAACACGATAATTTAGAGATTGTCATCCACTTTTCTCACCCATTCTTATATTCTGAATCATCTTATTCTTCTCTAATGCATGAGTGAAATATATGAAACATTATTTTGTAACATACTATTGAAAGATACGCTTGATGTGAATGTGCAATTCACTTCAAGGATTCCAAAATATCCTGAAAGGGGTTCGCCGGTTAACCCGTTTGCATCCAATATATATAGATTGGTGGGGGCGAATCGAACCTAAAGCTTACGCTTTGGAATTTACTTGTGCAACCTTCATCATCATCAAGTTCATCATCTTCTTATTTAAGATTTGCAGCATACCCCCAACGAAAGATCCAACAAAGATCTGGGGCTTAATGCAATTTAACTTGGCTGCTGAGAAGTTATTCAGCCTATAATCTTTGTTGCTTTAGCACAATTTTTGCTGAAAGTCTAAATTTTATGCTTATTAACTAAATAATATAGGGATTGTAAGTTATTCACTAGAAAACACAACATTGGATGATTTTGAATATATAGTGTCTATTTTCAAAAGCCTTGATCGTGAAGAGGCCATATTAAATTATTAATACCCTTTTTATGATTTTTTTTGTATGAAATTGATCAACTGTTAATTTTATTTTTGTATGAACATATAGAAAATCAAATCGAAATATTTTTTGTTCTCTCACTCGATCATTTTAATCATCGATCTTTGTGGTAATTGTGAATTTTTTTAATTTTAAATCGGATACATTAGAATTTTAATTTACAAACCTTCAAAATATTATTAATATTAATTGAGTAATCATAATCATTAACATTTTGGTTTCAAAACTGAAATCTAAAATTTATAACAATTGGATTACAAAATATTAATTGTCAAACAATTATAAGTATACATCAAATACATATAATTGCAAATAAATTACTTTAATTTCATGTTAATTAACACTATAAAACAACAAATTAAATTTAATTAGTTTCAATAAAATAAAACTGACCAAAATTCAAAGAGACATGACTTTGTCCATCATTTCTAAGTATATACTATATATATTTACCAATATTCAAAGTAGAAAATCAAATACAAATATTTAAATATATATAATAGATGAAATTAAAGTAATTCATTTGTAATTATTTGTATTTGATGTATACTTATAATTGTTTGACAATTAATATTTTGTAACCAAAATGTTAATGATTATGATTATTTTGTTAATATTAATAATAGTTTGAATGTTTGTAAATTAAAATTCTAATATCTCTGATTTAAAATAAAAATTTCACAACTACCACAAAGATCGATAATTAAAATGATCGAAGTCATTAACTTTAACATTTGAAAAATTTCCACAATACATGCAGATTTGTCTTCTGAAATTTAAAATGATCGAATTTACTTGATCCATTTCAATGGCACATATCTTTTAAACATGATTAAAATTTACTTGAGTCAAATTTTTTCAATTGCAATTTGTAAGCTACTCAACATATACTACATTGAAGTAAAACTAAGAATATGAGACGCAACGCAAAGTGACATTTAGAAACAACTAAAGAAGGAAAAGAGTTTAGAAGGGTGAGAGAAAAAATATTGATGTATAAATATATACCTTGTCATAGCATTGGAAAACACCAATTCCTGGGAATCTCCATGTGCCGTTTTGCTCTGGGTATGATGGGTAGCGAAGTTCGCCGGCTGGTCCTATCCCAACTTGGATTACCTGGATAGTGGCAGTGATAGAATTTCATGTAAGAAACTATACATAACATTAAGTCACTATGAGCCAGATTGATTTCAAAGATTGCATAGAACAAAATTGAATTTATGGCTGCAAAATCAGAAATGGACAAAGAGAAGGAAATTTTTTGTTGCAACGAACAAACCTATACCTCTTTCAGGGTATCTTTGGAGTAGAGTCGGCGATTTCGAAGAATTAATGCAGAGGAACAAATGATTTCGCAGAAGATGATTTTGCGAGGATGGCGAAGCAGAAGCGGACATTAACTGGGGCGTACACAAGAGGGAAGAAGAAACTGTTGGAGGAAGTCATTAAAAAAATAAGGGATTAGAGGGATTAAAAGAGGGAAAAATTATTTAGAAACTAAGTAGAAAAAAATGAGGTGAAACATAAAAACACAAGAAATTTTCTAAGGCGTACACATCAGCTTTTTTTGCTGAGGTGACATATGTTTGCACATATGGAAGAAATTACTATGAAGTGGCAGAAATTTGTTTTAAATATATATAATAGATCTCAATCACAATATGCACATTATTAATGTCCACCTGCATATAAAAAATGGAAGTAATCAAATACTAAAGGTGACATGCAAAATCACATTCAAAAAACAAATGCTTGTTAGATTCTTGATGCTTGTGGCACAAGCTACACATGGAGACCATGTTGCAACCTCGAGCCCTTAAATTATCACCAGTATGAACTTTGTTTGTGGAACAACCTCCAAATCAAAAGAGATTTGGAAGGAGGAATAGATGGATTCAAAATAATCTTGGCCCAATGCTGCTCATTCAAGGGAGACTTTTGAAAAATGTAAGCTTCCTTAAAGCACATTTCTTCATTGGTGGAGTTCTTCCAAATAAACTTGTCCTCAACAAAGAATTTTTAAATGTGTTCATTTTGCAAAAATAGATAAAAACTCAGTGTTACTATGCAAAAAATAGTGAAGGAATAAGAGGGATAAACCACTTATAATCAATAATAAATTTTTTTATCCTAGCATTAAGAATATAATGCCTTTCCTCAGGAATATTGAAAAGATTAGTCATAACGACATTGCACCATTTATCATGCCACAAATTAATGTGCTCACCATTGCCATCAAGCCATTGCCCATGCTCCTTGATAATGAGAAACTTGTGCTTCATACCAGTCCAAATAGAAGAAAAAATATGACAGGAAATAGATCCTTTAGATCTCAACACTTTAACCCTTAGAAGAATGACCCATTGGTAATTTGAAGTTACCAGCTCCCAACAAATTAAGCTTGACGGCGACAGCCTCATTGATGTCCCTTATAGATCTCATCTCAAAGTCTCCTCCTTGATAGAAGTGCACACCTTATGACAAACTACAATAATCATCTTTCTATGGTCAATGTCACCAGACCACACAAAGTTTCTAATCCATCGGTCAATGGCATTGATAAGAGATATTGACAAAGAATAAATAAAAAAGCTATAGATAAAATCACACTTTTAACAATTTGAACCCTTCCTAAAAAAGAAAGTAAATAAGCCTTCCAAGCTGCCAATTTGACTTTGATTATGTCTAAAACAAGCATAGGTGTGCAACTTTTAGCTTATCTTTAAAGATATGAAGATGTGTTATTTAGACACAAAATCCGACTCTGTATACCACACACAAATTTGGTGACATTGAACATCTAAGGGATAAAAAAATATTAAAAAAAACCAAAACTATATAATTATATAACGTTGTCAAAAAAACCGTCAAAATATCATTTATCATATGATAGTGGTACTATGGAGGATACACCCATTTTTTATTGTATAAAATCAAATTATTATATACACAACCATCCATATTTCCTCTTTATGTATTAGGTCTTTCTTTGTCTGTCTTCTATCTTTTAGTAGTTGCTAGTCATCATTTAGGACTTAAGTAATCGTTTAGGACTTATTCAACATGCATGGCGGCACAGTACATTAAACAATAGTGCAAATGGCCTTGCCCACTTATTTGGCTCTTTTTATTTATATTTTTATTTGTATGTGTCTCGAGCAATGATGTTTCATCTGCATCTCTACACCACTTGTGCTTCAACGTACTTTCTCTAATATCTAATATAAAAGAAATTAGTATTATAAAAAAAATTTATACGGTACTCTTAAAAAAAAAAAGTGTACTGATATTTATAATTTTTTAATTAATAAATTTGTTATTTTTCTCCACATCAGTATTTATATATTATATATTAAGTTAATCAAATTATTTATACTGATATATTTATCTTTTTAATTTAATCACCATAAATTTAATAAATTAATTTTTAATTTTTTTTATTTTAATTAAAATTAAAATCATTATCAATCAATTAAATTTAGAACTCTTTTCATTTCTCTCGCGATATTGTTCCACCACCGAGGAAAATCACTCTCTTCTGTTGTCCTTTCATTGCAGTGAGAAAAACTCTCCATTGTTATTCCACCACTGCGAGAAGATCCATCCTCTGTCTCACTCTCATCTTGCTCGTGTTTGCGTTGTTATCGTCTTGGTGCTGTCATCGTCACATCGTCGTTTTTAGATTATCTTTGATTGTTAATGAATGAGATAGAGGATAATGAAGAACCGCTAAGGGAGACAATGAAGAGACGATGTGACGCAAAGATAATTAAAGGAGAAAATAAATTTGGTAATTTTTTGTATATAGTTTAATAAATAATTATTACTATTTTAAAATAGAACAAAAATATAAAAATTCAAAATTTAGTGGTGTTAAATTTAAAATATGATCAAACTTATCATATATGACAAGTCATTAGACTATTAGAGATTTAATTTGATAATATCAAAATATATTAATTTTCAATCGTACCAAAAAAGTCTCTTAAAAAAATAGATCTATTTAATTTAAATTTCAAATTAAATATATCAAAAAAAATTTCTTACCTTTTTTTTTACATTTGAGATCCAAAAAACTAATTTATTAATACAAATATATTTTTGTTTGCTTATTAAAAAAAAAGTGCAAATGGGTGTAACGAAAAGTAATTTTTTTTTTAAGGTAGTTGAAATATAAATTTGAAAAGTCACCCTTAACTAGTTGTCTGAATTCAAATAATCTAACTTAATTAGACTTAAATCGTAGTCCAAAATTAGGAGTCATCTAAGACAAAGTCTATCTTTATCTCTCTAATTCCTCTTCTATAAAATCAACAATCACTCACATAACAGAAAAAACACAAACAAGCAAAACAAACACTAAAGCTAGATTATTAAGATGGATCCAAAAAATGAAAATGAAAACACTCCTTCACGTTCACCCTTATTAAACACAAACACAGAAACCACAACACCAACACAAACACCACAACCAACAACAACAAGTACCACAAAAAATAGTGGTACAGATAGCATTGGAAGCCTCATAAAACTACTCCCAACAGGGACAGTTTTCTTGTTCCAATTCCTAAACCCCGTTGTTACAAACAGTGGTCAGTGCAAAACCAGCAACAAGTACCTAAGCTCAATTCTTCTTGCAATATGCGGTTTCAATTGCATCTTTTCCACTTTCACAGATAGCTACACAGGTACTGATAACAAAAGACACTATGGATTTGTAACACCCAAAGGATTATGGCCTTCAGAGGCGTCGAATTCAATCGACTTATCAAAGTATAAGCTTAAAGTTAGTGACTTTGTTCATGCTGTTCTGTCATGGCTTATTTTTGCAGTGTTGGGTCTTCTTGATACAAACACTGTGCTATGTTTTTACCCTTCTTTTATGAAAACTCAGAAAACTATTCTTCAAGTGTTGCCTGTAGCTATTGGAGTTGTTGTTGGATGGGTGTTTATGGTTTTTCCACAACAAAGACATGGAATTGGTTACCCTGCTAGTACTGATTCTAATGAAACAACCTCTACCATATCATCCAATGATACCAATGGAACTCCCCAAAATCCAATCAATAATGTTTAAGAGAATCATCTTTTCATTTTCTCTCTAGCATGGCAAAATTATTATACTAAGAAAGAAAATATTTTTCTTAATATAATGCTCTGTAGTTAGGATTTATTTTGTGTGACGTGGTTTTTTTATTGTTTTAAATTTTATTATGTGAACTTTGTGTTGGTGTGAAAATTCTTGTGTAATGCAACATAATTTTGTGTACTGTAAAGTCGTATTTGTGTGAATAATTCTTGATTGAGTTTATTGCTGGTACCAAGGCTGTTCATTTTTTGAGATTATAATTTATAAATACTCGATTTTTTCATACAAAAATTAATTGTTTTCTCACAAAAAGTCTCAAATTGAACTTTTTTTTGTTGTTGAAATAAACCTTCTTAGATTAAGAAACCGCCAAAGAAACCTCAATTTGAACTTTAGTTAGTTTGAACTTGGAATCAAGAACCGTGTGTATATTATATCAACGTGTATGTATATTAAGACAAAAGTCTCTAAAGAATAGTCACTCATTAATATACATCACAATCAGCTTTCTTTCGTCGTCATTTAATTTTTCTTAAGTAACAATGGAATCTATCATAATTAATGGAATATATTATAATTAAATGAAAACTCCATCTTCCATTTAAATAAGGCTGATTTTTAAACAGGATTTATATGGTATATTTGGAAAATCAACAGCCTCGTTACCATTTGTTATTTGAATTAATATTTAAATTAATAATCAATTATAAAACTTCTTTTAAAATAGAGGCTAAAATGAATAAATAGAAAGACTAAAAATATATTTAATTCTATAAATTATTATAACACTGTAGATAAGACAAATATTTGTCCCTAAATGATTATCACAAAGGTTTTTAAGAAATGAGTCACTAAAGGAGTGTATAATACATACACGAGACAAATATTTTTCATTAATCAATTAGTTAAATTTAGTATTTTTTTGTATCTTCTAAATAAAAATAAAAATAATTAAAATATACTATCTTTGTCTTTAATTATAAGCACCATTTGAAAAAAAAAAATTGTCTCTAACTATAAGCACAATTTTAGAAGGACTATAAATATATTCATACGACCAAAAATTTATTTAACCTTTAATATCATCGCATAAAAATGAGAATAATTATATTAATAATAATACATTAATTATAACTTTCACACATCAATTTTTTCCTTAGTTCTTTTTTAAGAAAATGACTCACTAAAAGAACCATATTTAGCGTACAATTCACACACGAGACTAATGTTTGTTATCATTCAATTAGTTTAATTTAATATTTTATGAATATCGTATAAATAAAAATAAAAATATATTAATTATAAAAATAATACACATACTATGGTCTACTTGAATAATTAACCAATTCAATCAATTTGTAACAATTATTATATCATTTAGTAAAAAAAAATATATATCCTAATTGTTTGTATTTAACTAATCGTTTTATTCTTGTAAAAAAAACTAATCATTTTATTAACTATAATTACATTGGACTAATAAATTGAACCCATGTAAATTACAATTTTGAAATATTATGTTTGGAGTTGGAATGAACAATCTATATATATAACATATCTTATCATAACATGATATATAATATATTATATTTAAATAATAAAATTGTCATT
>JBBPBQ010000002.1:5383176-5426202 GCA_037974755.1 Cicer yamashitae
CCATTATAATAAAATTATATTTATTTAAAAAATTTAGATTAATATTGATAGTTTTTAAAAAATTTATAATAATTTATTAGATTATATAAAATGATGAAACTACCCTTGTCATAAAATTATTACATAACTTTTTTTAAAATCAATAATTTATATTTTATTTTTAAATTTAATATCAAATGCCACTGCTTCTTAATTTGTATTTATATTTTATTAGATTTTAATTTTATATATTTTAAAGTATATATTTTATAAGGATAATTGAGTAAATTATTATTATTTTATCATATTCTATTATTTTCTAACTCATTTTATATTCAAAATAAAAATTATAATTAAAGAGGCATGATATGCGTTTAAAAATAACTTATCTTATTCTGTTAGCACATCAAGAAAAAAGATCTGATATGATATTTATATTATATCATGTTTTTTATCATATCTATTAAATGGACCATTAATATGTGCACGATATACCTATTTTTTATTGTATAATAAATTAAATTATGATGTACACAACCATCCACATCTCCTCTTTATGTATTAGGACTTTCTTTTTGTCTTGAGTTTTATCTTTTAGTAGTTGATAAGTAATCAATCCTTTTGGACATAAGTAATCGTTTAGGACTTATTCAACATGCATGGCAATGGCATAGTGCATAAGACATTAGTGCAAATGGCCGAATGGGTGTAAAGAAAAGTATTATTTTTAAGGTAGTTGAGATATACATTTCAAAAGTCCACAATTAACTAGCAGCCTCAAATCATTAATCTAACTTAATTAGACCCAAATCCAAGTCTAACTAAATTAGGAGTCATTTAGGACAAAGTCTCTACTTATCTCTCTTTCCTCCTCTATAAAAACAAACAATCACATAACAGAAAAACACAAACAAGCAAAACAAAAAACTATAGCTAGCTAGATTCTCACCAACAGAATCTCTTTTATTACTAAGATGGATAAAAAAAATGAAAATGAAACTGTTCCTTCACGTTCATCCTTAAACACAGAAACACCAACAACAAGTACCATAAAAAAAAGTACAGGTGGCATTGGAAGCCTCATAAAACTACTTCCAACAGGAACAGTTTTCTTATTCCAATTCCTAAACCCTGTTGTTACAAACAGTGGTCAGTGCAAAACAAGCAACAAGTACCTAAGTTCAATTCTTCTTGCAATATGCGGTTTCAATTGCTTCTTTTCTACTTTCACAGATAGCTACACAGGTACTGATAACGAGAGACACTATGGATTTGTAACACCCAAAGGATTATGGCCTTCAGAGGCGTCAAATTCAATCGATTTATCAAAGTATAAGCTTAAAGTTAGTGACTTTGTTCATGCTGTTCTGGCCTTGCTTATTTTTGCAATGTTGGGTCTTCTTGATACAAACACTGTACTATGTTTTTACCCTTCTTTTGTGGAAACTCAGAAAACTATTCTTCAAGTGATGCCTGTAGCTATTGGAGTTGTTGTTGGATGGGTGTTTATGGTTTTTCCACAACAAAGACATGGAATTGGTTACCCTGCTAGTACTGATTCTAATGAAGCCTCGTCTAGAATATCCAATGATACCACAGAATCTCCACAAAATCCAATCAATAATGTTTAGTATACACAATATTAATGGGTCTGTCAAGTTGAGAATTAATCATCTTTTCATTTTGTATTGGTGTGAGTAATTCTTGTGTAAACATGTTAGAATGTCTAAAGTTTTATTCAACTTTAGAGAATATTTGATCTAATGGATTTGAGAACCCCTTGTTCTCTTTTCTAATATAATTTTGTTGCATATAAAAACAATTAGCATTTTGAGCTTTTTATTTTCTCATACAAAATTTATTTATCAGTCCGAGGTTATCTTATCAATATATGTTTGCCAACAAATTAATATTGAGGTAAAAGTGGGGTTAATCTTCAAAAAGTCTAGGCTATTTTGGTTAGTTTGAAGGTGTCATATTTTGGGCGATTCAATTTGAAAACGTGTATATTTCATCATGCAAGTTATTCAGTTTGGAGTTTTGAAAAGAAAAGAAAAAGGACAAAAGTCTCTAAAGAATAGTCACGCATTTATATATCACAATCAACTTAATTTCCTTCGTCTTTCGTTTTATTTTCTTATATTTAAATGGAATCAATTATAGTTAAATGAGAACTCCATCTTCCGTTTAAACTAGACCGATTATATAAAGAAATTTTATATGGTACAGTTGGAAAATCAACAGCCTTGATATCATTTGTTCTTTGAAATACTAATAGTTAAATAGATTATTATTTAATAAAAAATTATTTGATGTCTTTTTGAAAATTGTTGTAACTATATATTGAAAATGACATGATGGAGGAATATAAAAATAAAAAAAAATAATAGTAATAATAATAATTATTATAATAATAATTTTTTATGTGTTTTGTGATCCGTATATTCTTTTTAATAATTATATTTATAGATAGAGAAATTATGTATAGTAAGAACAAATAAGTAAAACATATGAAATTATAAAAACAGTTTTTTTCCACCCTTTCTCATGATTTTCATTATGAAAATGACTCTTTGACCTACTTATAATACTATGTTTCTTTAAAAATTTATTAGTATTCTCTGTCTCACAAATGAGTGTCTTTTAAATTTTTTGAACATATATTAAAATGTAATAATTAAAAAAAAAATTATTTTATCAATTGTTTTAATAAAATGACATAAACTAAATGAATTTCAAAAGTCAACTTTGTTACACAAAAAGTCACAACAACTTTAGTAGTATATATAGAATTTATTAGCTCTATTCTTATCAAATATAAGAGGTGCAACACAAGCAACGAAAAACTAAAAATCGGTATTCTTTTCGAATTCGAAATAATAGTTCGCTTTGTGTTCAACACGAGGCTGTGTGGATTGATACTTCATAGCTCTCAAAACTTTATATTGTATGTCATGTCAATGATAGCCATTGTTTACCGTGTGGGACTTGTACCGCATCCTGTACATAACATAACCCTCCTCCCAAAGACTCCAACATGGTGCATAGAACTCTGGTTGCAATACAGCTCAATTATATATTCTGAAATGTGTGACTTTAGTATTGGAAAATGACAATAGATCAAAGCCTTTAATTATATTTCTGCGTGACATTGATAAAAAAAGTTTATCTTAAAGTTGTTGATGGAATCACTAAAATCAACCAGGGTTGTGTTTTCCTTTTCCTGGCAACTATCATCCTTTTCTGCAAACATGACAGTTCATAGAGGTAGAATTGTAATCTTTTTCTTATGCCAGTAAGAGAAAAAAGTACCATATTTGTTTATGTTGGGACAGACCAGGAATGAAGAAAGCTATGTTGTCTTTAATTTATTTGTTTATGTTTGTGTTCTTGAATCTACCGAATTGCATGCAAAAGTCACAACACCTCACCCTAAGTAGCCTTACATTGAAAAACAAAATCTTATTCAAAATAATTGGAATTAATATATTATCATTTCATTTTTTTTCCCCATAGGTTGATCAAATCACAAAACCAAATTCAGAATTACTTTCCATTCAGTGAAAGAACATGGTTGTCATTGTCTAATTACTTATAAAAATTACTATTTGGGACAAATTTGCTGAATTGATTAAAACAATTATTGCTTTCATGGATTAACTAATAAAGATACAGTTTTTTTAGCACTTGTGAAGTGGTATTGTTGATAACTTGTGTGGCTGTTCACGATTGTCCCTGTGTTCTGTTGGCCCAAGGTTTCTGATCCAAACGGTGAAAATAAGGTAAGGCATACTATCACTCATCGATTAAAATGGATACGATGGAAGACATATTTGTCATTTAAAGTTGCTTAACTAACTATCAGTAGAACAAATGACAGTGTAATAATAGTTGAAAGAGGTAATCAATCCAAGCAAAACTGGTTTTTACAAAATTATAATTATTTTCTGTCATTGGTGACAGTTTCAGCTAACTCGCCGTAATACAACATACACGCCTATATTCAGTTTTCTCCAAACCACATTAGATACCTAAGATGTCGGTTTTCTTCCACCACTATTTAAGTTCTCAACCTACAGTCTCAATGGTCAATTGATTATCAAGTAATCACACATCTGCTATCAACCATCAACAAACAATGCATCAAGTAGGTTTGAAGATGATGAATTGCCACCCTCGGTTTCATCAAAGAAACCATTGGCGGCATTTTCTCTTCTGGCTTTACGCTCTTCAATGATTGAATCATCTCCTTCCGTGCAGCAATTTCTCCGACCCTGTTTTACAGGTCTCTCAGCCACAACAAATTTATTTCCATCACGAGATCTCTCATCAAAACCTGCCCAGACTGACCAAAAAAAAGAGAACACATCAGAAACTACAATGTTATATGAAATATGACAAAAACAGTTGTAACCAATATCATAATGAATATTTAGTACTTGAGGTGCATTAAGTAACAAGATGCAGTTAGGACTTAGGATAGTTTATTTGACAGTCTACTGTATTTGTGTCAAAAGCAAATGTATAGAGTTGGAATGAACAATCCACAAAAAATGTAGAAATATAGTTTTCTAAAATCTTCATGTAACTAAAAAAAGAAGAAGCACATAAACAACAAAGGGAACCCAGATCCACAAAGGATTTACCACTAAAGCAGTCATTTGTTATGCACACTGGAACTAGGCTTGCTATTGAATAAAGATGGTGGCAAAGAAAGAAACATATAACTGCTTTAAGCAACAAGAAGACAACTTGGTGCTACAAAACTTTGCACAATGACAAGGTTCGAGGAAGGGTGAGGTCTATTGTGACATTTTAGTCACACAACAGCAACTCAAATTGTTGTGTCCAGTCACCCCTTTAACCACTTTAAGCAGCAAAGGAGGAAGAAAATTTAAATGAACAAAAAATTGTGGAAAACAAAAAAGACACCTAGAGCCAAGCCAACAATGTCCTGTTCCGGAAAATTTACATGATGCTATGATATCTTGCCGATTTCTTAGTAGTGACCGGTATTGTCAAATAGTGGCTTTAGCGTAGCGGAATTTTAACAAAATATTATGGTTGACAACATGCAATTTAGTGTACAAGTGTTGTTAAATAACATCTATAGCAGCCATATAATACGCATAGTAACTAAATTTGAACAAATTGTTATTTTCTACTATTTGGGATTGGCAACACCGATAGTGACTAAAAAATAAATATGCATATTTTTTGAAAGTGTTATGATAAGCTTGGACAATTCTGCATTTGAGTATGTGTACATTATTTACTTCAACTATAGTTGAAAACTTATTCATGAATTTTTCACCCCATATTCAATCCCACACAAAAATTCCCCTCAATGTAAATTAACACATTGATAAAAAAAAGGAAATATAATCAATAAAATGGGTAAACATGCTCGGGTGCTTGTTTACAAGCAACTCCCTATCTTTTTTCACCTACTGACCTCACAAAGAAAACTTAACAATTGCTGAAAGGAATATAAACATGGAATAATCCCCAAGTTTGTTCTTCAAAGTTACAACATCACTACACCAATCCTTTAAGGCATAACCCAAGTGATTCAGTTGGAACACCTATGAAATTTGAAAATGAGATTCAAGATTTAACCCATAGCTACTAACATAATGTACTAAACAACTAAAATATGTCTATTAAAAAAAAAATCCTCCCAAAATTTTGGTTACCAATTTAGTCTCTTTAAAGATCTAAAATATCATCACATATTTCTTTTGAAAGCCAAACAAGTCCCTAAAAAATCAAAAGCATCACAATAATAAATATGTTGACTTCCTTCATACATACATATAGTTACATTATTGTTAGGCACAGATTCTCCTTCATTTAGTATATGAAAAGTTAAGAGCAGAGGAAGTGAGGCAACTGGTAAGTACAATATTGTAGTTTGATGAATGAATGATTGTAAAATACCTGCATAATGATGCAGTACAATTGAAGCAGCAACGGTAACATTCAAGGAAGCAGTTCCACAACCATATTGCGGGATATAAACAAAAAAATCACATATCTCAATTTCCTTAGGAGAAAGACCACTACCCTACACACAAATTTTAGGAATCAAAAAATAAATCAGGAAATAAAATAAAAATAAAAATAGGGATATTGGTAAGTAAGTAAGTAAGTAACCTCGTTGCCGAGTAAGAAAGCGGTGCTTTTGTTGAAAGGATGTTGATTAACAGGGAGGGCATCGTGTGTGATCTCAACGCCGCAAATGTCACAGTCTTTATCCTTCAGAAATTGGCGAGCGTCTTGGAGTGAGTGAAAGTGTCGAAAGCGAACGTGGTTGGAAGACCCATGGCTACCGAAACTGTTGAAATCTCTACGACCAACCAGGATTAGTTCCGACACACCAAACGCGGTTGCACTTCGAGCTAGTGTGCCAACGTTGTGCCTCTTTGCTATGTTGTGCACCACCACGTAACTCTCCAACACCATTTTATTCAATTCAATTATCACAACCGCGATTTTGTTTTATGTATTGTTGCAGAAGGCGTTGCCCAGAGTTCCTACTTCCCCCACTCCCCAATTTCAACGAACAAGTCAATAATACTAAACACACCCCCCATTTTTACGTTTTATTTTTAGGTCAAAAGCCCAACAAGTTTAACTATGTAGGCCCAACTTCGCCTTCGAAACCAAAGAAACGCGGAAACGAAAGCACATCACCGTCTCCACCGAGCGCCGTCCCTCCCACCGGCCAAATGAGTTCAGCCTCTTCTTTTATCCATTTCAGGCCCCACTTTTTAATTAGAGTTGTATTCACATTATCAATTAAAAGCTTCTTCTCTTCATATTTTCTAAAAGCCTCCAATTTTTTTTCTTCCAAATTGACCAATCCAAGGTATTTTTTACATGTTTGGATTGAGCACTCTAAACATGTATACATGTATTTGAGAACATAGAGAGAAAAAATTGCTAACTGCTACATGTTATGCCCAGTCTTCCATGCAATGCAATCCCCGAGCATGTTCTTGAGACTGCATATTTTTTAGGGTTACCAATTTTTTTTACTCCCTTGTATTAATGCTATGGTAAAGATCATCAATCATTAACTAATTCGAACGAAGATGATACGTGGAAGAATATTTCAAAGATTTTATTAAGTTATCCAATAAAACATGTACAATAATTTTACAGAATCAATCATATTTCACGGTAAGATTTACCAATATGTCCACCAATGTCTTATAAACCAAATAATCGAAGACACTGTATGTAATCAAATTATAAAAGAAACATAATGTAAAAAAAAAAAATATATGAGAAAGATTGTCTGAACATATATGTACACTGTGTTTTCTCTATTTTTTTTTTTTTTAATTTTATGTGCAAAGGTTTTTAATTTCCCTTTGCTTTCTTTCCTATTAAGTATGTTAGTATTCTTGCTTTATCCGACCTTATATAAGGCTTCATTTTTTATTTATAATATGGTATAATAAATTCCAATTATTTGCAGCTGTAGAGAGTCGTGCTCTGGACAGGAAACAGTCTAGTAATTGCTCCTTACACTGCAACTTGAGCTGCCGCAAGCCTAGCAATTGGAACCCTGCAAAAGAGTCCTCAAAATTTCAGTTTGACTGCAGAAAATACAAATATCTCATTTTCATACAACTTTGAACTGAAAATCTAACCTAAAAGGAGAACATGAGACATAGTCAAGTCCAAGTTGAGCAAAGAATGCAACAGAAGAAGGCTCCCCACCATGCTCTCCACATATTCCAACCTGATAATAATCAACTTCAAAAATTAATTGCAGAAGCATCTTCATGAGGTATAAATGACGAAAGATGTGTTTTAACACCATAATTGGCATATTAAGAGTAACCAAGATGTGTGATAACATTTTGTTGTTTACATTTGTATCGGTAAGCTATGTAGCACCGACCCTTTCAGATTGAAGGCATGTTCGGTGTTTAATATATGTTGTTGGCTGGCACCAACACATTTGATCGCTTTAATTTTCTCAAATTATTATCACTGTTTACGTGTTAGTGTCGTATCCGGGTGTCTGTATCCATGTTTAATACTTGCTAAGTTACCTTTAAGTTTGGTCTAGCAGCACGGCCCTTTTCTGTGCAAATTTTGATGAGTTGACCCACACCTTTCTGGTCAAGTACCTGTAATTGTTGTCAATAATTATACTTTAGCAAACATCCTTCATATATCAGACAAATGCATGCTATGCAACTAACCTCAAATGGGTCATGCTGCAAAATCCCAGCAGACAGGTATATAGGAAGAAATTTGCCAACATCATCTCTACTATAGCCAAATGTCATTTGGGTAAGGTCATTGGTTCCAAATGAAAAAAACTCTGCTTCATTTGCAATCTACACAAATGGATTATATAATATTAGAATGTGTAAAGAAGACAAAATATTGTTTTTCTTTAATACATTTTAATTATTGTATGTTAAAATTCAAGAGTGTATCTTCAAGACAAAGGGATATTAGAATTACCTCATCTGCAACTAGTGCAGCTCTTGGAACTTCAATCATAGTTCCAACCTTATAGCTTACAGAAGAGCCCATCTCAGAGAACACTTTCTCAGCAACGTTCCTTATTAAACTCACTTGATGTCTTAATTCCTGCTAGTTAAAAAAAATCGGGCTTATAAAATAATAATGTTACAAGAGTTTTATTAAATCAAACCCCAAAATATTGCTTCATGTTATATTTCAAGAGATAAAGTGTTAAGGGAAAATGAAAACAAGATAATATTTCTAAGTAGAGAACATTCTGATTTCCCCCCATAAATTTTATGCATATATGATAAATTTGAAACAAATTGGAGAAATAAGTAAGAAAAAGGACCATGCCTGAGGTGTACCGATAAGTGGAACCATTATCTCTGGAAGAACTGCAATACCATGGCTACTCACTGAAACAGCGGCTTGGAAGACTGCACGAGCCTGCATCTCAGTCAATTCTGGATATGATATTCCCAACCTGTTCACATAATTTCATATTGTCAAACATGAGGAATTACTATAAATTATTATATATATAGTTTTTGAATGATAAAAACTTGTTAATTGTTATTTTGTTAGTGTAGAGGATTGAACTCATGACTTATTTATCACTCTAATCTCTACGTCCCTTCTCCAAAACCATCTATTAGTCCCAAACTATAAATTATGAACTTGGAATTTCAGCATTAAAAATTAGTCATGATATTAATAGTGATTTATTACGTAGCACTGACATTTTAGATTGAAGGCGTGTCAATGTGTGACATTTGACATGACAGATGTGATTACATTTAATTATTTTCATTTTCTTAAATTATTATCGATGTTTATGTGTCAGTTTTGTTAGTTTGTTAGTGTAGAGGATTGAACTCATGACTTATTTATCACTCTAACCTCTACGTCCCTTCTCCAAAACCATCTATTAGTCCCGAACTATAAATTATGAACTTGGAATTTCAGCATTAAAAATTAGTCTTGATATTAATAGTGATTTATTACATAGCACTGACATTTAAGATTGAAGGCGTGTCAATGTGTGACATCTGACATGACAGATGTGATTACATTTAATTATTTTCATTTTCTTAAATTATTATTGATGTTTACGTGTCAGTTTTGTTAGTGTAGAGGATTGAACTCATGACTTATTTACCACTCTAACCTCTACGTTCCTTCTCCAAAACCATCTATCAGTCCCGAACTATAAATTATGAACATGGAATTTCAGCGTTAAAAATTAGTCATGATATTAATAGTGATTTATTACGTAGCACTGACATTTTAGATTGAAAGCGTGTCAATGTGTGACGTCTGACATGACAGATGTGATTACATTTAATTATTTTCATTTTCTTAAATTATTATCGATGTTTACGTGTCATTTTTAGGGTCCGGTGTTCGTGTCTTGTCAGGGCTTCTAGGTTTGTTATGCTCAAGGATCATAAGAGGAGGACAAACCTGCAGCCACGAAAACCAAGCATGGGATTAACTTCTGAGAGTTTTTCAATCCTAGAGAATATTTCTTCTTCTTTCATGCCTGTCTGTGAAGTTAGTTCACTGACAATTTGTTCTAAGTCACCTTCAGGAAGAAATTCATGAAGTGGAGGATCTAACAATCGAATCGTTACTGGGAGACCATCCATTGCACGAAAAATTCCTTCAAAATCTGATCTTTGATAAGGTAACAACAAGTCAAGTGCAGCTTTTCTCTGTTCTACCGTAATAGCCATTATCATCATTCTCACTGCCTTTATCCTCTCATCTGAAGCAAAAAACTAAAACACACCAAAACATGCACAAAATCTTACTTTTGTAACTACCCTCTGCCAATTGATGAAAAAAATGATCATTTCAAGTGTCATGTGCTAAAAAGTTTGAAAAAATCCACGAATTGTTGAATTCAACTTATAGCATATAAAAGAGGATCACTTTTATCTTATGCTGTACATTCTTTTTTTCTTTGGAAAACAATGATTAAATTTGTTACAGAAAAATTACAATTCAAGCTTTTTAATGCATTCACACTTTTCAGTTAGCTATAACAAGGAGTTCAAGATTATTTGTACCATATGCTCTGTCCTGCAAAGTCCAATCCCTTGGGCACCATTTCTTCTAGCTGTTATTGCATCTTCAGGTGTGTCAGCATTTGCCAAAACCTGATAGACGACAATGATATGAGTGAAATTACATAACAAGAATTAGATGTATTGGTTCAATTCAACTTTTGCAGATTATAAAGAATATGCAGCAGCACCTTCAGATTCCTTATTTCATCGGCCCAAGACATGAAAGTTTCCATATCATCACTTAGAGCCGGAGGAGAAAGTGCCTGCTTTCCAAGTATCACCTCACCTGTGGATCCATTCAACGAGATCCATTCTCCTTCTGCTATTACATTATTCCCAATTACAACCACCTATCATCATAAATGAAAGATTATAATGCATTACTTTGAACATGAAGATCTTTTACTTATACGTCAACAATGTAGAATCTGAGGTTACCTTTTCATGGTCATTTACTTGGATATCAGAGCAACCAGACACACAACACTTTCCCCATCCACGGGCTACAACAGCAGCATGAGATGTCATACCACCTCTCGCTGTCAAGATGCCAGCAGCTGAATGCATGCCCCCAACATCCTCAGGACTTGTCTCTGTCCTTACCTTCAATAATGCAAGTGTGTATTAGGATTTAATGAATGCTTTACAATGATTTGTTTAACCTAGTCATGAAACTGAATCTAGGACACTATTTACATCCTAACCATAATATATCTTGTGCAGATAAGCATTTCACCTACAGCGCTTGGGAGATCTCTACGTTGGGCTAAGACTCTAAGAGTAACTACATAAGTGAATTGGATACCACATATTCATGCAAAACTTTAAGGTATTGGTTATATAGGTCGTCTCGTTTATATATTGTTCAACACTCATATGTAGATCTCTAATGTGGAACTTATTCACCCTTGATACTCTAACAGAGGAACATAAAAATAAGAAAAATGATTGCTTGATAATGAAAAAGAATACCAAGATGACACTCTTTCCTTGTGCATGCCATTCTTCAGCGTCCTCGGCAGTGAACACAATCTGCCCAACTGCAGCTCCAGGGGATGCTGGCAAGCCAGTAGCAACCACTTTGTCCTTGTACAAAGATGGATTCTCAAACTAAACAAATAAACTCACAGCAATCAATAACACTTTAGCATCTTCAATTTGAAAATGAACAGTTAATGGAATAAATAAATAAATAAATGTACATATCTTTTAACCATAAGAACATTGAATCATCGAACAAAATAAAGATCATTTAGCTAAATGATGTTATTAAATATTTTCAAATGTTTTATAATTGTGCGAGTAAATTGACATTGTAAGATTTTTTTATCATTGCATTATTTACAAGAGAAAACGTACATTGTAAGGCACACCGTGCATGGATAACATTAATTACAACAAAGTATATACCTGTGGGTGTAGTAGCTGATCAAGATGTTGTGGCTCTACCATCTTGATTGCAGAACGAATATCAACAAGCCCTTCATTGACCATGTCTACAGCTATTTTGATTGCACCTTTACCAGTACGTTTTCCACTTCGACATTGCAACATCCACAACCTATTTTCTTGAACAGTAAACTCAATATCCTACAATATAATATATCAATTTCAGAAGAATTACTTGCCATTCTATCGATACAAACAAAAAAACAATAAAAAAAGAATTGAAATTCTTACCATCATATCCTTGTAATGATTCTCTAGAATTTTACAATTCTCCACAAGTTCCTTATAAGCATCTGGCATGCAAGTTTTCATGGTCTCTAAATCTTCAGGGGTCCTGATTCCGGCAACTACATCCTCTCCCTATTGTAAACAATTTTGTAGAAACATCAGCACCAAAAGTAACTAGTAATTTACTACTAATAGAAATGATATTGATAATGGCATGAATGTAAAAAAACAACTAGAAAATCATATTATATATAACCTGAGCATTAATGAGAAATTCCCCATAAAGTTTCTTTTCCCCAGTGCTTGGATTTCTAGTGAACAGGACACCAGTTCCTGAAGTATTCCCCATATTACCAAACACCATGGATTGAATGTTTACGGCAGTGCCCATTAACCCAGTTATCTGATTAATGCTCCTATACTTATTAGCCCTTGGGCTATCCCAAGAATTGAAAACAGCTTTGACAGATAATTCTAGTTGCTTCTTTGGATCTGAAATTGATAAATCAAGAAAGAAGATGAATACAAGTGTGGGGATGGATCACAATAAGAATATATAAGCTCTAAATTGCGGTCCACAACTGCTATGTTGGCTGCATTATAAAGGTTTTAGAGGCTCCTCAATGGCACCGCAACCGCATTGGCCCCATTTGTCCGCATTTTGTCACAATATCAAAATTTGTAATGTCAAGGCGACTGCGACCGCAATTTGAAACCATATGTATAACAACAAAATATGAAGAAGTTGATAGCGTTGCACTTAGCACCTGAGGGGAACTTCTCTCCCTTGGCTTCAAGGTAGACATTCTTGTACTGCTCTACCAGAAGTTTGAGATCATTGGCCGTTAGATCAGTGTCAAGTTTAACGCCTTTTGAATACTTTAGCTTCTCCAACTTCTCCTCAAACAATGAGTGTGGAATGTCCATTACCTAAATATAACATATATACAAGAAAATTTTCAACAAAAGCAATAGAAGATACAAATTAACAGATGATGTTCATTAAGTGATTCAACCTTTCAATTTGGTTAGTTTGACTTTTAGTTGCTAAAGAAATATTGACAACCTAGTTTGTGGATATGGTATAAAATAATCACTTACAACACCTCCAAACATGTCTAAGAAACGTCTATAAGAATCATAAGCAAACCGCTCTCCACTTTTTGCAGCCAACCCAGCAACCACTTCATCATTCAATCCAAGATTAAGAACTGTGTCCATCATTCCAGGCATGGAAATCTGATAGATGTAGAGGAAACAAACAATTTAATTATGCTATAAACAAGTTAAGTACGCCATAAAAGGAATCAAAGCAAAGTACGCCTATAAATACAATGGAACTTTTTCAAGTGGAACTTTTCAACAATCAAGACAAATCAATTTCATAGTTTACAATTTTATGATTTAGAGAAAATGTTTACTAACTAATTAAATCGAGAAATTGAAGTTAAAAACCTTGGATATAAATCCTAAATTGAGCAATACCAACACTATAATAGAAGTACGTTCTTCTTGTAGGTTTGCATTTCTGTCTATGAAGCAATGACAGATACACAAACATGTAGATACCGGTAATAATTTGAAAATGTGAAATAATTTAAGGTATCTACATGTATCAGGTGTTGTGTATGAAGTGTCAATGTTAAGTATTTTCTTGTACTTGTACACATGCATTACTAAAGGTGACCCCAATGTGATCATATAAGTTGAAGTACTCCAATAGGACATAATGAAAAAACAAAACCAAATAGGAAAAGGCTCTTACCGCAGCACCAGAGCGCACAGAGAGGAGGAGAGGTTTTGAAGGATTCCCAAGAAAGGCTCCCATTTCATTTTCCACAAAATTGAGGCCTTCAAGTATCTCCTCCCACAATCCATTTGGTAGATTCTTTACATTCTGTTGATACTCTTGACATGCTTCTGTTGATATAGTGAGTCCAGGTGGCACAGATAAACCAATTGTTGCCATTTCTGCCAAGTTTGCCCCCTTTCCTCCCAACTAAATTTATTCACACGCAGAAAGCAGTTCAAAGGTAAGAAATTAGTTGTTGCAAGAAAAACAGATAGCTATGTTTTTCTTAGCATAATGTGTTTAGTGTTTTAGCATGCTGAGAGACCAATGAAAAGTAATGAATAAGAACATAAATGAGAGAAATCAATTTGAGTTGGTTCAAAGAAAACTTAATATGGAAAGATAAAGAATGCTTACCAAGGATTTCATGGCTTTGTTTCCTTCACTTTTACCTTTGCCAAAAGTAAACACTCTCTGTTAAAACAAAAATAGAGAAGAGATTCGCTTCAGTTAAAACACAATGTTAAAAGTGAAAATGCTTTTGGAAATCATAGTTGCATTGCACACCACTCTTACAACTCTTTAATAACTATCAGTAATGTAAGAATATTTTTTAATGAAAAGGACAATGTAATTTTCAGAATGTGATATAATCTATTCAAAAAGTTTCAAACTTAGAGTTAGTTAGTGTAACTATCCACTAAGGGTAAGTTAATTCAGAACTAATATATATAAAAGAAAATCATCAATTTCACTTACAATCGAATAATTTAAAAAAAAATAAATACGGTATGAGTATTGATACTGAGTATGTATTTGTTACGAATAATTCAGAATTTTAGAAGTAACCATAATTTTGACTACTTTTTTTCTTTTTCATCATTTTAACTAATAATACTACAATCCTAAATAGAACTATAAATAAAACTATTTATACTACAATGACAACAGTAAACTCTGTTGGCAAGAATTCTCTTGACAAACAAAAAATGATCTTATCAGATTTTTTTTTTATCAATATCTTATCAGATTTAGGTATAACATATCATAATTGAAATATATATATATATATATATATATAATTTGTTTTTATATGATTAAAAATATAGAATTTAAATTAATTTTGATAGTATTTAGTTTCTTTTGTCCGCTTCTTTCTTTGGTGAGCATTGTTTTGTGTTACCGTAATTTTTCTTTGATGAAACGGACCACCTTCAGCCTTTAAGAACCATCGGCCTTATTTAGTTTCGGGCCTCCTAGTTTTGAGGTACGCTATACATTTTGTGGTCCAGAAACAAGCAGGTGCCTTTGTCGGTAACACATTATTACAACATTAAAAAAAAAAAAAATTTATCAACTTAATGTGTACTTCCAGATAAAAACGTAATTTTTTGATTCAATTGTATATTTCCTGACGGAGTTGTAAACTTTTGATTTTTTAGAAACAGGAGAGTTAAAAGTAGCTCAATCAATACTTTTATGACCCATATCTCGACATGCCCAAATAGACACCAATCATTAAGCAATGTTTCCGTACAAGGTTAGAGTAAATTGACCCAAAAAATAGTAAATGAACTTTTGTTTTTCTTTTCTTTTATTTGGTGACACCTTTTGTTTTTCTAATAGTTTATATCAACAATTATTCTTTATCTTATGGATGAGGGAGTTCATGGATCAGTTTAAAAATCAATCTGAAGATTAAAATAACATGAAGTTCTTGTTGGATTACTTATTTGAAAATTCAGATCCGACCCGATAAAGCTCAGTTTTGATTAGATAAAATTATTCTATTCAGATAACAACATATCACAAGCTCAATAGACATTAAACATATAACACACAAAAATTATCTTCACAAAACAAATATCAATTATATTTAGAACATATACAATAGTGGGATAATGTCATTATATGTTTTAATGTATCGAAATTACAAAAATATATCTAAGTATCTCTTTTGTAAGTAAATTTATAGATTAAATTGATAAAAAAAAACACATTTAAATATCAAAATGATTAATAAAAAACATATTTATGCATTTTAATTTACATTTTTAAGGACTATTGTGAGATTGACTCACAAATAGTTGTTTACCCGTAAATAAATGTACCTTTTTGGTGGTGGGTGGTGTTGTTGGTGTAAGGATTGTTTGGCTTCGAATGGAAGGCTGATACGTTATTCTGGTTGGTTTCCATGTTGATCTATGCAGAAATTTAAACTTCTGCCATTGCACCTTTGTGCTTCTTCTCCCATTACCACCAATTGCAATAACATCACTCTTGTTCCCATTGAAAAGTTTATTATCTGGTGTGGTCTTTATGATCATGCCTTTAACTATGGAAGACATCTCTGCTCCGTTTAATTGATTCTGTTTTTATAATGAATTTAGCTGTATCTGCTGCTACACCAAAACAAATAACAGACACAAACTTTTTCACCATCACCATTGCAAAGCATTTAAAACAAGAAACTAGAAAACACCAATAAAAAAAGATTTATCAAAATAAACCATATATTGTTGGAGCAAGAATTCTTTATAGCTGCATAGTTATTATGTATTAGTGGATCAAATATGAAATCAGTGATGTACCTGAATGAATGGAATAACTAGAAAGAGGAGCTAAATTATTATTAATAGTTAATAATAATACACAGGACGGGACTGGCGATTGTAGTTTCTTTTTTGTCTGTGTTGTATTATTTTATGATATTTCAAAATTATTGACAAATATGAAGCGGGTATGATGAGAAATGAGTGGACGAAATTACGGTTATAGTGTTATATTGTCACATCATAACTAAACTTTGACTCGCTAATGCTCATTGGTCACTACTTTATTATGTGAAGAAGAACTCTTTCTACCAAGTTTGCTATTTCGTCTCTCAGCTGGATAAGGGTCTATGGCACGCATGTTAATACACAATCAAATTTACAACTTACTAGTATTTTTTATTGTAAAGAAAAAAAAAAACCATATAACTTGTCTATACAAGATTTTATTTTATTAATCAGAGCATATTTTAAGAATAAAGTGCGTGTAAAAAAAGTGAAATGTTAATTATTTTAATTAAACAATTATTAAAATTCTTATAATTTTGTACTTTATATTTCATAATTAATAATTATAATTACGTATTTATTTTATAACATATATAAATTCACAATCTATTTGTCTATCTCCATTTTTCTTTCTTATTATTGAAAAAAAACAAAAGCAATTCTTTATTTTTCAGTGCTTCAAAACCATCGAAACTACAGACTATGGAGTTGTATCAAGCTATCAAATGGATGCAAAATTTTGGAAGCTATCAAGCATCAAAAGCAATTCCTTGTTTCTCTATGAATAAGCTAAAACTATGAGGTTGTTTGAACCTATCAAATGGATGCGAAATTTTGAGAACCACAAGTTATAGAACTACCGTAAGTAATGACAAAGTGGCATTTTTAATGCTAGACATTTTATAATACACTTTCTTATAAATTTAAAATTCATATAGAAAACTTATGTAAACTTCAACAAATAGAAAAATATGTTGGAATGTAAATATGAAAAAGTGTGTTGCTAGTACTTTAGTGTGATGTATAATGGTGGGTCACAAATGTTATTTTCCCTGTATTGGTGTTTCGTTTTCATAAGGAATTATAGACTGAGGATGATAATTGATAAGATGCGTATTCTACTTCTACACGTATTATTTCCCTTGTAATCTGCTTCTACGTGATCAATAATATTAGAGGAAAGGAACAAAAAATAACTTCAGAAAACTTCATATTACCTATATTCGTTCTACCCAATTGTTCTTTGCCTTCTTAATAAGAACTGACCACTTCTCCATCACGTTCCCAACCTCCCTAGAGTGAGACTTGAATTCCCTACTATTAGACTATCAAGCATTCACTACATTATTAAGTCCAAAATGGTGGATGAAGTTTGAACATTTCATATTTTAACCTCAACAAGTTGGATTTAAAAGGCTGAGTTTGAGCTATTTATCTTCATCTAACAATTCTCATTTATTAACTCCAGTCACTTTTCCTATGCATTAATCTCAAATTATGTTATAACTTTTTCAAATAATAACTTCTAATAATGCATTTTTATGACCCCAAAAAAATGAGGCCAATGCCTTGAAAGGATGAGTAGCATTTGGTCTGCTATTGTCTTCCAAGTTGAACAATAACCATCTTATGAGTTTTTTCTCCAATGCAAATGACAGACACAACTCTCCCCCACAAACTCACTTTTATTTCAACTTCTTTATTGATTCCCTTCAGAAATTCTAAATTCTAATCTGTAGAGGGCTCAAAAAGGCAAGCTAAATTGTTCTCTATATGAGGTTCTATATGGTTAAACAAGTAGCTTAGATTTTATCAACTGTTATTTCTACTTTCTGAACAAGGTCCTTTTTGATGCCGAGACAATGCACCTCATACCAGCAACCTTGAGCAGCCGGAAATATAATGACCGGTAAATGTATAGGAGCAATGCAAAAGACTCAGAAAAGATGGAACATGGAAATGTACCACTGAGGAGAAACTACAAGGAGACTCTGTGAAGCTTCCATAAAACCCTTGACTTCAATCACTGTGATAAAGTCATGATCCAACATTAGTAAAAAAAATATACATAAAAAATGTTCGTGAGAGTTGAGATCATACTGATTCAATTGATCTTTGACATGTTTGAGAGTGAACAACTGTGTGGCTGAGCTCCTCATTTAAGCAACATGTTGGCAGGATTGTGAACCAGAGAAACTGTTCGTCACAGAACAATAAACTTCAAATTCAGTGGTAGCATATATCTCATAAAAACAAATAATAATGAAGGAATATATTCAAGAATCCAAACATTTGAGAGGCCTTTAATCTAAACAATAATAAATTGATAATTGTTACATCATGTGTTCAATTCTCAAGTTCCAACCATTTGAGAGGCATGTATATCTCGTTGTCTAAACCATCAAATAAAATACAAAATTATCAAGATAAGAAAGGGAATCCTGACAAATTTAAATTTTTACACATTAATGCAACAAGGAAATAAACATTGAAATAATTATCCACAGTACTACAATAGGTTAGGGAAAACCAACAGCAAACAGTGCAAGATTTTACATTTATTAAACGAATTGTGTAAACACTTGAATGCAAAGAACTTTAGCAATTAACATTTTTTATCATGAGCTATATCGAAATAAGATTCATATGATTGCGGAAGTTAATACATATGACAAGTTGGTAGACCAATAACAAGGGTTGTAATCGCCTATGTGCCCCTCATAGAATCACCAATTCATGAATTGTTATCGAGAATGCAGAATTGTAAGCTTGAACAGGGGTCGGTAGTCTCCATCTGATGAAGAAAGTTTAACACAGCAGCACTTGCCATTAACACAACCCATGTTTCAAAGAGAGGCTATGCTATGATGTTGCTGCTGTAAACAAGACCTGAAATTCAGAGCAATGAAAAAACTACAAAGTTGATATTTCGCTCATTTTTACATATTGGGGATGATATACAAACCCTAGGGACAAAATTAGTAAGTTTGAGCTGGTAATTATAAAATGTGATTGCAACAAACAAGATTGTTCAAAAAAGAATCAAAGGAGAGTATGATTTGAGCTCAATAGGGAGAGAATCCAGTACCCTAGACTAGAGCAACAACACAGGAAATCAGTTCTTCATCTTATTTGGGTTAATTGTATTTTTGCTTAATTGTGTTGTGTTTGTTAAACAATAATGCATAATAGCATCAAAGTTTTTGAATCAATAACGTGTTCAGTCAAATAATAATGTGTTATGTTAAATTATGCTATATGAAAACAAAAATATAATTTAATGTCATAAAGATCTTTGAAAGAAAATGATCAGGGTTAGAAAAAATTGGGGAAGAAGAAACTAGGGAGTACAAAAATTTGGATAAGAATATGAAGAAGAAATAAGGGAAGAAGATGAAAAATTAGAAAAAACTAAAAAATTTTAAGGTTAGGGTTTAGGAGAAATAAAAAAAAATATAAAAAAATAAAATAAATAAGACGAAGATCCATGTTTTTAGGTTTCTAAATTTTGTAATTTATCAAGACCATTTCAACAATCCAAGTTTATGGCGCATTATCATCCACAATAACGTCCATGTCATTCACTTAACGTATGAAACTAAATTAATCGATATTTTAATTATTGAAAAAATAATTAGAATTTTAATCCAATGTATGTGACACCTTCAAAAAATATTAAAATGTGATTTATCCAATAAATTGATGATAAATGTATGTATTCTTCTTTTTATCGGTAAATGTATGTAGATGAGCAGAATTAATCATTCAAATTATTGTCAAAACTTTTAGTTAAATTTGTCTCAAAATAATATGATACACGTCAATGGATCTAGAGGATTTGCCCATATATTAATTAGCATGGACTGGGCCAAAAAAGCAGGCCCAAAGTTTTAACAATTATTATTTAATTTAACAATTATTATTTAATTTAACAATTATTATTTAATTTAAAATTATTAATTCATATATCTAAATATATAAACTTAATAAAAAAAAAATTACATTTAAGTAAAACTTTTAAAATTTTAAAGTTTATAAATTATTAATTTGGTTCAATTGAAGAAAGAAAATTTGAGTTTGATATTCACTTTTAATATTAAAAAAAATGTACCAATGCATCCAATTGTATTTCATCAAATGAATAATTGAGAGAAATAAAATAGCAAATTGGCATGGGTGGAAATTAAGTTACTCCTCTCAATAATTATTTTTGATTATTAAATTTCACTAATTCAACCGTCAAATTTAAAAAAATTATTGAATAAATCAAATCTATAAATTTTCACTAAATTATAAACAAATAATATTTTATCAAATAAGTTTAATAATTCAACGTATAATATACTTTTTAAAATATATAAGTTAAATATTGATGATATGGTTATACGACTATTGATATCCAATTTATATAATTATTAAGATAATATAAATGATTTTTTTTTTATTAACTCATATGTGAGGATCGAAATAATATCACAAATGAAGGAATATTGTCCTACTTGTTTGATCATATTCATTTTTTTAATCAATTTATTTTTTTAAAAAAAAAGTATTAGTAGCAAAACTCAAATCCTTAAGTGCTTCTGAATACTTCTCTGGTGTCCTTTATATCTTATCCATTTTAATTTATCAGGGTAAAAAAGAGTAACATTTGCTATTTAGAATGAGTGACTTATAAATATATGAAGTACTGGCCCCCCAAAAAAATACTATTTAACAAGCGAAAATGTAGCAAAAAGTGTGACTTTGTCAATTAAGAGTGTAGTAAGTAGTAACAATAATCTACAAGGAAAGCATAAAAGACAAGAATGGTAGCTAGTAGAGGGAAAAGTGAATGAAAAAAAAAAGCATAAAAAAGTTGAATATAATCTCAAACAAGAGCACTTTTACACCCACTAAAACACCTTCCAAAAATCTTATGCGTGACAAGCCTAAGTGGAGTGCACTATCATTATGATCCCAACATTTACCATCATCCCATTTTCAACATGAAATGAAATCCTTAACCTCTTCATTAATGATAAACTTCTACATCACCATCTTTCTTTCTAAACAAAAAGTCAATTCAACATTAATCATCCATCAAACCAATCACATTCCGCCACGTCACCCCACCCCTAAATTTTTTTTGCAACTAACTCTAATTCCAATTCCCTACCTATTATTTTTTATCTTAATTAAATTTCTTTCCCCTCCACCACCCATAACCGCCACATCGCCGGAATCAAACACTTCTCCGGCGAGCCGTAAACGTTTGGAAAACAACCGTATCCGCCGCCGGGAACTTATCCATTGCACGACTCCTACATTTCAATCCAAGAGGCTCCACTGCAGTTACCATCTGCTTCAACATCTCATTCCTATAATCACTGCATGTCGTTGATATCGACATCGTACCTGGTCGGAAAATCTGAACAACTTTCCTCAACACGTGTACTATGTTGTCGTTAACAGAAGCAACACATTCAAAGCTTGCATAACTGAAACCATCTTCTGGTGTTACGTGAATTGTTGAATACCAATCACCATCCATTCCATTCATTGAATAACCACAAGGATCAAATGCAAAATCACAAATGAACGCATTTGGGTTAATTTCGTTTATTCCGGTAAGCTCTGTCATTTCTTTTCCGGCAGAGTCGCCGGTTTTTCCGTCTCCGGGTCGGCGGAAGAATTTGCGAGCTAGAATCGGGTCGAGTTCTGTCATGCAGATTTCCATGGTGAAGATATCACTTTGATTGTGGTTAAGATTGTGGTGATGGGTTATTGAAGAATGTGCGGTGAAAACATGCCAAGAGTGTGAAGATGATTTTGAAGGCATGATTGAAGCTTTTCTATGGCAAAGATTTGAAGGGATAGTGTGTTCTAAGAATGTTACTTCATCGTTGAAGCTTGTGTGAGGGAAAGGTTGTGAATTTGGGAAGATGAAGCTACCTCTGGTGTAACGACAAGAGGATAAAGTGAGGCCTAAATGGTTTGCATAGTGAATTAAAGGAATAATGGATTTGAGAAGTTGTGTTGTTCCACATGTTTTGATGATGATCTTAGTTGGATAAACGAAGAGGCTTGATTCTGATAAAACGTATGCATCAAAGTATGAGTTTCCAACTGCTGAAACAACTGTGCATTGAACAGCTTCTAAGACTTGTTGTATTGATTCAAAATCAATTTTTCTTAGACCCAGTTGGAATGTAATTGGATCATCTCCAAAGAAATGAAGTTCCAAACGTTTCTCAAATCCTTCAAAGCCAGATACAGCCATTTGGGGTGTGGAGGATAATGAATGTGTTGGATGTAACAGAGGAAAACAGAGAAAAGCAGAGGAGTCTTGTTTGGAGATAAAGGTTTAAACTTTGAAAGCTAAATGGACATGTAGAGAGAGAGAGAGATTTGATTGGAATGTTGAGGTTGAGGTGAGAGAAAGGATTGGGGGGTCAATGAGATTTATAGGTGTGTGTGAATGAGAATGAGAGTGAGTTTGTTTGTAGTATTAAGAAGAAGTCTGTGAGGGTGTTTTAGAAGAGAGCATGCGGGTGATGGAACCAAGAATCATGATTGTAGGCATAATGAAGTGAATAGGATTATTATGATATGTAATGTAGTAACATTAATTTGTTGTAAGTTTTTTATTTTATTTTTTTAGTGCAATCTTCACTTCCATGAGGGAAAGCAACAGGAAACGGGATTTATGCTCACGCTTATTATCAATTGTTCTCTCTGTCTCTATTCTCCACTCATATTCATCACTAGTATTTTGGATGTCTAGTTTTGCATATCTTTAGTCTACTACAAGCTAGTATAATATATAACATTAGTGCTTTTTTCTGTCTTTTCTTTATCCCTAAATAGATTTTGGATTCCATTATATATTTCAAACATAGTCAATCATCAAATCAAATAGTTCTCCAACTTATTTCCTCACATGATATATCAGTCTACTATGTCTCTAATTATTAATTAGCTGGCTTTAGTGGTTTCTTCATAAAAAAATTAAATATTTTGAACAACTTTTTTTGGGCTCTGGTATGTAAAGTTAGTTCACTTTCTTGTTATTAAAAATTCAATCTAAAGAACAACAACATCACTTCAAAAGAATAAAGATATGAAAATATAAAAGAAATAATATATGATGTTTAAATAAGGAATTCAGCGAATTGTGTCTAAGTCTTCGACTATAAAATAATTTAAAGTACCTTTATTATTATTCATTTAATATAACTTATATTTAAATGTTGAAATTACAACATTAATATTGAACCGTACTGTAGAGGACTTTTACCTCCTACATCTCCGGTTGCAACCCAACGTTCGTTTGAGCCAAACACAAAGGAGGGTCGCTCAACGCTTGAGCAACTTGCGTATTTATCACTAACTATTAACCATCCCGAATAAGTGGAAAATAGTTTAATGAGAGGTTTGAAGGATAAGGGGGCCTATTTTGACTAAAATAGTTGGTTGAACAAATGAGAGTATATGTCAAACATAATATAATTGTGTTGAAACCACATCATAAAGTTTTTTATTTTTCAAAATTAGAAAGAAAATTAAGATTAGGAAGTGCTGCTATAGAGTATAGTCATTCAAATGAATTTGGATTCATGAGTCAAAATTCAGGATTCAAAATAACTGTTTGAATGATAGTTCTGCTAAAACAGAAACATGATCATAAAACTAGAGTTAGATGTTGTATTGTTGCTATGCAAGACAACAATTATTAGCTGTGTTGAGGTAATGGATCATTTTAATTAGAGCTACATAAGTAGCACGGTTTAGTTAAATTGAAACCAAAAACTGAAATTCGAAATAGAAGCACCAATCACTTGGGAGTTGTTTGATGAATGAGCACACTCCATTACTGATAATGGCTACTGCATAATGAAAAAGTGAAAACAACTAAGATGATGGAGACAACATTGTCCATTCCTAAGAGAGCATATGTTATAATTAACAAAAAAAAAAAAAAAACTTGACGTGCCTAAAATGTAATTAATTATTATTATTAATAATATGCAGAAGATGAAAACTATGAAAGAGAAAAAAGGAATCAGGCGTGGCATGTAAATAATGAGAATATCCTTTGAATGAGGGAGGCCCCGTACGTGAAATGAAAAGCACTCACATCATTTTTATTCTTCATGCAAATTCATGTAGCAAGCTAGCTAGGTGGCATTATCATTAATTATTTTATTTTATCAACTGGTTTTCTGTATTTATCAAAGCATGCATGCACACTTGTTATAACCATATCAGTATCAAAATTTAAAAGGATTGATTCTCTTTATCCTCCAACAAGTGCTTAGTTTTAAAAAGATTTGTTTAGAAAACAATCAAATGATGTTTATCATTATGTTTAGTTGATACTAGTAACTTTTAAATAATTTTTTGTAACATGTTATACCATCGGATACATCTGAGTCTAAGTACTCACTTTTTTACACGTTAGTATCTCCTAAAAGTATAACAAAGCTCATAAATGTTGTCTTCAGCTTGCAATTTTGTTTCTGACCAAACCCTGATTCAATTATAATAACTACTCTCTTCCAGTTTTATCTGACATCAACTTGATTTGGATAATGATGTAAATGAGACAGTAATTAAATTGCTAAGTAGTAAAAGGAAGTAATTAGTGGTTCATGGTCTTTTAGAGCAAGTTTTGGTATATATGCTACATCTAAAACTACCTTCTTCATCATACAATTAGTGGTCTCCTTGACTTTCAATTTAAGAGTATTGTAAAGATTATATCAATAATTCAGTGTAATCAATATTGCAGGAGCCTCCAGCTCTCAATTAAAGATAAAGAAAAGTTATTAGAGATGACAAAATGTTTTTCTTTAAGAAATATGAAGAAATAAAAGTTAATATGAAGAATGGTAAATTATAGACATAATAAATTATTTATTATTACTTATTAAACTATCAAAAAAAGAGAAAAGAAATTATACAAAATACAGTTAGAAGTTAAAAGTATTAAAAATTAGCATGAAATATATATTAGTAGAATAGAGAAAAATGTAGTTGTGAAAGGGAAGGTAATGATGAAAAATTGTGAGTTCAGAATGAAAAAATTTCTGTTTTGAGAAGTGAGAAGTAGTAGAAATGATGCAGAAAGTATGGCCTGATGAATAAAATGAATGGGGTGTGGGTGGCTCCATTATGAGCATAATCCACCTCCTTGTGATGCTGCACGCGCACCAACAAACTCAAACACTCACTCTCACACGCAACACACTCACTCTCCCTCCCTTTTTGCATCACAAACCAACTTGCCAAATCAAATCTTTCTTTAAAACTCTCAACTAAACAATCCCACCTTTCCCACATACACAAAAATCCTACCTCAACCTCAATTTTATTGTTGGCGTGGACTTTGGTAATTTTTAAAAAACAAAAGTTACTAAACCCAATTCTTAATCCAAAGTATTTTGACCCCACTAAAAGTAGTGACGCCTTAGTGAACCTCTCTACAAAGGTTCTCCCCCTTGTTGCCCTTAAATCATGATAACAATGAAAACTACAAACTCATGATTGGTCCCACTATGTGCCCCCGACAAGTACCGTGGATGGCTCTATGAGACTACACATCATCTACCATGTGTTCCAACTTCATGGTACATTTGGGTCCATTTTTGTTTCAAGTGTAAATTAGATTTTGGAGACATGTGGTCCCCACCATGCCCTCACCTTTCAGACGACAATGGCTTGCTTTAGTTGGTATAAGGAACAAGCGGGCTTAAGCCGCCATACTTGCTTAGCACGCGCATATTTTGGCACACATGCGGCTTATTGGCTCCCTCACTATCACTAATGGGTTTTTTATTTTTTTTTAAATTTTATTAATTCTGAGTGTGCTCAACACAACTAGTGAGTGCTAGTGCCACTGTACCATGCGCATTGTTATTGGCACAATGCTTGCCAGGGTACCCTTATCATGTTCTCAATATAGTGCATGCCCCTAACCCTTAGACTCAACAACCCATCAAAATTCCATCCATATTCTCGATCATTGATTTCAAATCATATGACTTATATTACATGTCCACTGCATTGAATTTAAACAATTGATTTTAATTGGAAGTTCAAGATCATTAAGACAGTAACTACAGTTATGCAATTAATACATGGAATTTGTTTCCTTTCCTTATTAGCTCATTAATAAATTATCTTTGGATCTAGGGTTAGAATCTAACTATTTATAATTCTTTACGTTTTTTCTATTACCTCAATTTTGTATTTAGATATATTTTTTTAGAATATATTTAACTTCACAATAAAATTGACTAAAACACACTATAATTTTACAAAAGTTACCTAATTTAAATTTTATAAAATTATGATAATTGACCGTAATTTTTTATTTGTACCGTGAAATTAAATATGCACTCGATCATATTCCCTTCCATTTACTTTCCAGTTTTATATAATAATAAATAAAAAACGTGATGTGCAGTGCAAGATTATAAACAGGACTTTAATCCCGTGCAATTTGTGGTAGAAAGCATTGGATGAAAATGAAGAAATCTAATATGGCCAAAACACCCCAGGTGTCAAGTAATTGTGAGAGTACCACGATGTAATGTTCAATTATGATCAAAGTAGGATATTGATGATTGTGTGAACATGCTTAAGGATTTTTTTTGGGAATAATCAACCATGCAAATATAAAATTAAGAGTTTCATCCTAAACTGAGTTGGATTTGGTTTATTTTGAATATCTTATTTTAGAGAGGGCACAAAGTGGTCCATATTATTGTATTCTTGAGAAGAAACATTTATAATTACTGTATAGTAATCCAGAACTAAAAAGAATGGCTCCCACAAAAATCATTCCTTAGAGGTGTGCTTAAGATTTTATTGAAGCAAACAAGACATTCTCTGAACTTAGAAGTGGCCAATCTCATAGAAAGTCCCCACAAATAATGAAAGCAAAGAGAAAGAGACTTTGGTCCCTTACAACAAACCAAGGTGACCAAATTATTGTATTCCCTTTGTAGTTTATAATGTCATACCTCGAGCCCTGCCCCATGCCAGGGCTAAATCTATCTCGAAAGATGAACACACCCAAGTAGAGAATGTATATATGCATATCACATTAGGAGGATATCAGCAATTTTTGTTTTTTTTTAACTTAAACATACTATCCTAAATCCATTTTTGAGATATTTAATTTTTATTTTCAAAATGAATCTTTAAGGTCATGTCAAACTTTTTTTAAATACAGACCACACCTAAAAAATAAAGTCATGACAAATAAAGTTGTGTTATTTTAAATATCAAAATACAAATATCGTATGTATTATTTTTATCTCTTATTATTTATTTTTCGACAACTTATATATATTTCAAAAATACATCTAATTATGAAAGGAAATTTTATTTTACATCAAAATTTTGATATAAAAATTCATTTTTCTATACTTTAATTTTTTTTATAATGTGAAACTTGTAAAATAAAACATACTTATTAAAATATCAATTATCAATGTTCTAATCGATGATTAAAATATTTTATTTTATTTGTGAGATATAACTCAATTAATAAAGATCGATATTGTTACGTTGTATACTATATCTCGAATTTAATCCCGAAATCTTATAATTGCGTGTAAATTTTTTTACTATTTCAACTAAAAAATAAAACTTATTTTATGTAAAAAATCTACTTTGGAGGTAAGTAAAATCCTACTTCGTACCTTACTCTCTTCCTCTCACGATAAATATCGTTTTAACAAAAAAAAAATTAAAATAAATATCATTCATAATTTTCAATATAAATTTTAATTACTTTTTTTCTATATTACTTTTTAATAATTATATATAAACTTTCTAAAATATCGTTATACTATAGTGGAAAAACTCTACAAATATTTAGATATGGAGGGAGGTCGATAAATCTCCTTCTCCCCTACACGCCACATCATTTCTCTCGTGCTTTAAGTAAACTTTCTTCTATAGTTCTCTCACTCTCTCTCATATACAAAAATAAAAATGCATATCTTTTGTTTTGTCTACTAGTATTTCTTGCAAAATTAGAATCTTCTCTCTTGATTGCTGCTTCACCCAAGCATCATTCTGCTGCGTGACCCTCACTACCTCTCATTCTCATTGGTGTACACAGGAATCACACCCAATCATGCCCTCTTTCTCCTCACCAGACAAGCTTAATTAATTACTACCATATTCACTCAAATTCATACGCAAGATATTTTGATATTTTCCATGTTTTCATTTCTAAGAATATTGAATACTGGTTCAGCTTAGAAATTTTTTATTACACTTTTGATTTGATATCCTGTTTTCAAAATCTAATTTTTGTTGTTGTTAATCTTCTAGTTTCTAGTGCAGCAATGTGGTGGCCATGTGAGAGGTTCACGTGGGGTTGATATGGTAGATGACATCTTATGGGCGTTTATTTTGTAGATACGTAGTCAATTTTCATTTTCAAAAAATTGTGTTACACAAGATATCAAAGAGTTAAAAAAATAATAAAAAGATTGAAATTTTAGTTCTTTCATTTTTATAAATTTACGAAATCAATATTGAAGTTTTAGTTCTTTTATTTTTATAAATTTATGAAATCAATTTTTTATTTAAAAAACTGACAATTTTGTATTTTTATTTTTATTTTTTAACTAATAAATATCAATGTGACATACTTTAAATAACGTGACATATGATACGAGGACGTAAAATTATTAATACTTGTGAAATCACAATAAAACTTTCTAAAAACTTAACTTTTAATTTTAAATTTTGTAATTCAATTAATGACATATAGTTAATGCATTTAGATGGTTCTATATTATGAAATTATATGTCACGACATTTAAAATATCTTAAATTATTATTTTTTTAATTAAAAAATATGAGGAAGTGACTAAAACTGTCGACTTTAGCTGTGAACTTTTAAAATAGTGAGACTAATTATGTGAATTGGTGAAAATATAGTGACTAAAACTGTAATTAAGACAACAACAAAAATTAAAAAATAAACAATTATCTACATTTTTATAAATAATGAAAATTTTAAAAATTATTTATATTATTTTCGTAAATACATCTTTATTAACTACAATTTTATCTTCTCTTTATAACAATAGTCCACTTAAAGAATTTTTTATTAAAATAATATAAACACACATTTTAAAAATAAAAAATACTTTATTTTCACAAAATATAAAATACATTATTTTCACAAAATAAACTATACTTTATATATTTGGTCACAGTGAAAAATAAAACACAAACTCATAGATTATGTGAAGTGATTAAAGGAGCTTCTAATGTTGAACTACCAGTGATAGACCACAAGCAACATTCCAAAATTAATTAACTAATTAAAAGAAGATACTTAGGCAACTTTTTTATCTAGTATTATATTTAGTGGATAATTTATAATACAAATAAAATGTGTGTATATAAATATTTACTAATGTAAATATTCATCAACAAGATAATAGAAGATAAAAATAAGTGATGAGGAGAGATAGAGAGAGGGAGAAAGAAAGAGCGAGGAGATATGAGATAGAGAGAGAGCTGAGAGGAAGAGATTTGAAAGTGTCATTTTAAGAACAAATTTTTTCAACATAACTAGTTCAACCTCTCATACTAGCGGTCACCTTGTTTTCATCCCCTTTTCTATTGTTGAAAATTAACAAATTTTTTATCTTTTGTAAGAATCAAATCTGAAACCTAAAAAGTTAAGCCAACGATTTATTCATTTTCATTGTCAATTGACGATAGTCAAAAACATATTAATAATTAAAGAGGATAATTTAGTAATTAAAATAAAGAATATAAATTTTATGCACTGAAAGCGACAAATTATGAAGAGTATAATTTTTATACAATGTATATAAATTAAATTTTAAAATAATCATTCTCTTTTATTTATGATTATAAAATTAACTTTTGAAGAGTATAACTTTTGAAGAGTATAATTTTTATGATCATAAAATTAACAAAAGTGATACTCAATGGAGGGAAGTAGTAGCTAAAGTAACCTCACGACATCAAAAGAGAGTTTTACAGCAAAACAACAAGGCTGGAAAATTCATCCAAATCCAGTGGAAATAGGCACAATCCAGAAACAAGTGAAAAGAGGATTTAGAATCACACCCACAACGGCCACATCTAGAAGCCAAGATCCTCTAGAGTCTAGATTGAAGGTGCTAATCAGCAAGGAGGTGATCATGTGCTAAACATTGCATTATGTTTTTTTTATGAATCAATTGAATTATGTTAATATGCAGAACTCTTGAATAAATTGTTTCATTTAGATTAATACATTAAAGATTTGTTTCTAACAATTTTTTCCGTCCTACGTTACAGATTTCATTCATATATTTTGATGTGGAATAAACCAATATTTTCATAGTGCGTTATCACTTTGGTCTTTGCTTCAATCAAAAACTCAAATCAATAATCGAACAATCAAAATGTTGATCAATATAGTCTCTAACATTATAACAGTTGAGATTATTTTGACAGTAAATTATATATTTCAAATATTTATGATAATAAGTTGTATTTTTCAATTACTATTCTAAATTCATTGATTATTTCAGTACCATTGCTGGCCTATTTTGAGACCTGATTTGTTTTGTAAAATTCTTCTTCTCTTGGGTAAAAATTTATCTTAATTTTCTGTGATGTTTTTTACCTCAGTGCCAAAGTCCAGTGAATTCTAAGAAATTTTTGTCTCAAACGAATAAATATCTGAAAACAATGGACTTTTACACGCCTCAAACTATTTTTTTTGTGTTAATACATTTTAGTGTTCATGATCGTTGTGTTCGTGGTTGAAGAGCCTTTCACATTGACAATTCATGAAGATGAAATCAACTTTTAAGCTTATTCATTTTCATCTTTGATCACTCTTTCCTTTTATCATCTACTGTTTTTTTTTAGATCCTAAAAAAATCCATTCTCCTCACTTCAATATTTGGTATTTATAGAATTTAATGTTATTGTTGGTCACCAATATTTTAGTCAAAAGAAAATAAAAGGTAATTAATGGAGAAGGAAAAATGCATGTAAAGAAATAAATTATGAGTGCTAGAGAAGACTAGTTGCAGCTTTGTTTAGCAACTAGATTTGTCCTTGGACACCAATTTGGTGCAAATTAAAATTCAAAATGGTTAGGATATGTATTAATCAGTTATTGTCATTATGCGCATCAAATTTCTTATAATATCCTTCATGAAATATTGCCTGATTTGAATAGGTTGTGACCGTTGTTGTACAATTATTTGACAACTATAAAATAAAATTAGTTGCATTTATTTATCATCTAATTATAATTAGTCAAAAAAACCATCTAATTATTATTATAATGCTCATGACGTGCGTTGATAGGTCCATTAGGCATATATACTATAATACTAGTATGTATGCTCCCCCCTGTTCCTTTAGTAAGTCTAACTTTGACAAATGACAATAATGATCTTTTAAAACTCACCTCATTATTTTTCTTTTTTAACTCTAGCTAAAAAGAAAGAAAACTATTTTAAGAAAATTGAAAGAAAAAAAGAAAGGAAAAGAATAGTACTATTAAGAATCTACTAATTTATTTGACTGCTTTGACCTTCCAATATTGAAGCTTGAAAGGCAATTGTTACAAAATTAGTCAAAAGTCAAAATCAAAGATAGATCACCCGAAAGTTTCTCTCATCCTCACAATCACAATATTGCATCCACTCACAATCTCATCAACCTGCGAGACTCAATGCCCTCTCTTCATCAGATTTTGTTCTATGAAATCTCCAAAACCAAGATTCCCCTTAGGAAAACAAAAACAAAGCAAGACAAAAAAAAACCTTTTTTGTTTTTTATTTAAATAAAGACAGGATGGTCTTTGGGAGCTTCACCTCATCCCATGTAGTTGTCGTACTCCTTGGCCTCCTGTCCCTCCTCCAACCCCTCACCTCTATCCGCCTCGGCCTTGTCCGCCTTCCCTCGTCCGACCTCCCTCTTTTTCGAGAAGCACCTGCCTTCCGAAACGGTGAGGAATGTGGCTCCAATGAATCTGATCGTATAAATGTTGCCATGACCCTTGATGTCAATTACCTTCGTGGAACCATGGCTGCAGTTTTATCCATGTTACAACATTCAACCTGTCCTGAAAATCTTTCCTTTTACTTCCTCTCTGCTCATGATGCTCCTGAACTATTCTCCAGCATAAAATCCACCTTCCCTTATCTAAACATGACAATTTATCCCTTCGATTCGAACCGCGTTCGCGGTAAGATATCAAAGTCCATTAGACAAGCCTTGGATCAACCTTTGAATTATGCAAGGATATATCTTGCAGATACAATACCAGAGAATGTACAACGTGTGATATATTTAGATTCTGACCTTGTTGTTGTCGATGATATAGCTAAACTTTGGGGTGTAGACATGGAAGGGAAAATAGTAGCTGCTCCTGAATATTGCCATGCAAATTTCACATTGTATTTCACAAAACAGTTTTGGTCTGATCCTGTTCTGTCAAAGACATTTGAGGGAAGAAAGCCTTGTTATTTCAACACAGGGGTTATGGTGATGGATGTGAATAAATGGAGGAAAGAAAAGTATACAGAGAAAGTGGAGGAATGGATGGATGTGCAGAAACAACATAAGAGGATATATCATTTGGGTTCTCTTCCACCATTTTTGTTGGTTTTGGCAGGGAATATTAAAGCAGTTGATCATAGATGGAACCAACATGGTTTAGGTGGAGATAACCTTGAAGGTAAATGTAGAAGCTTACACCCTGGTCCTATTAGTTTATTGCATTGGAGTGGAAAGGGTAAACCATGGTTAAGGTTAGATTCTAGAAAGCCATGCATTGTGGACCATCTATGGGCTCCTTATGATCTCTATCTATCCTCCAGACACTTTTTTGAAGAATAATTAAAGAGGTCATTAAAAACATTAAGGAATTAATGTGAAAGTAAATTGATGTGAAAGACCCTTAGTTTAAAGAGAAATTTTTTATCACTAAATATAACGGTCTCTACACTGCAGTTACATATTTTCATTTTTCTAATGAGAAGGGGTTGTTGGATATTTTCAGTTTTCTAACTCAAATTTGGCTGACGGGAAAGGAACTAAATCTCCAAAAGCTTGCAGCTTGATGGGCAGCAACATTGGAGTTGTAAATTCTCTTTTTTTTTGTCCCTTTCTCTATCTTTAGTATTTTTTGGTTTCATAGTGATTGTAAAAGCATAAACAATATGCAAGTTACGCTGAATAGTCTAACACTCAAAAATTGTTATTATCTGGGTCAGTGCTAATAGCTTCAGCTTTTCACAAAATGCACCCAATTTTGGTCTTGTAAATAAATATGATCACATTTCTACATTTTTATGTAAATCTAGAGTAGAGAAATTATGTATAGACACGATTTTTTTTTTTTACACCTGACACCCCGCATATGTATAAAAATATAAATATAATGTTTTCTCTCTTACCTTGGCCCCTGTGTTATACACCTTGGTCCCCATTCACATACAACCGACTTGTATTTTGTACGGTTTCAAAAAGTGTGTCTATATATCATTTCTCATCCAGCGTCTGGTGTGCGAGTAGCGCATGAGGTGAAAGCTTCTTCCTGCATAGGTTTCCCAACCTCAGCTAGAACAGCACAGTAGCCCCTGCAGAGTAAATCATATCAAGTGACATCAAAGCAAATCTTTTGTGTATTTGAATAATGCAATTGAAAATTTTACAAAATTTAAAATTTCAAAATTCCAGTTGAGAAAGGCAGACATAACATATTTCATGTTTATATTTTTAGAAAAAAAAGGATGACTTATAGTATTTTGTTGGAATTAAGATTGGCTTATATTTAATGTGTAGCACAAAATGATAAGATCATAACTAATTAAATTAGCCTGAATTTTGATTTCCTCATCAGACTTGTTAAACAATGCAGTTTCTGCTAATTGAACATAAATGGGATGACATGGACAAACATGCTGCAGCCAAGCGTTTTGGACACCTCATCATTAAATTCAATAGGGACTGAAAACATAATTTGACAACCAAAAACATATATAACTAAAACTTAAGTATGTTTTAAGCAAGCAACAATGTTTCTTCCTTTAAAAATCTCTTTTAGCCTTTGATTGCCTTCTTCCAACACTTTCAAACATGCATAAACGAAATCAAACTCGAGAATCTAAAAAGTGAAAACATGCATACGCTTGGTTGAAGTTCAAATATAACTTCAGCTCTGAAAAATTACAGAATGCAGCAAAATAATCATAGAAATTAAAAACAGAGGATGATGTTAACAAACAATTGATATTAAGATTGAGATCTTGACCGAGGAATCTATAATTACTTTTGTTTGCATAGCCACCTAATGCAGAAGAAAATAAACAAGAAACGGAGAAAGAAGAAATCGAGACTGAAAATTAATAAGATCAATAACATAGGGTTAGGGAAGCTAGAAATTATATAAACATTTAGAATTAATTCATACAAAAAAAAAATGAAATTAGGAGGAAACGAAGAAATTTTTACTAACCAACAGAGAAAAAAGAGCAAATGTTGATTGAAAGAAGATCCTCGTCAGGTAAAATCAAAATCAAGAACTCGTTCAGCATTAACTTCCTTAACAATAGTTTCAAATGGAAACGGTGAATTGTTATTTTCATTTTAAAATAGGCATTGATGTATTTAGGTTAGCAATGCCTATTTTAAAAATGAAAACAAGAGTGTTCTGTTTCCATTAGAAATAATAAAAAAGCTACTGAAAAGGGAAGGCAACGCAGTCATGAATTTGATTTCAGCTGAGGAGGAGAGTGTCGCCGCCATTATCACGTTGTTTTCTCTCTGATCTATGTTTCAGCCCTAGTAGTCCGGTCCTTATATTTATAGTAACACTTATCTTATCACTTAGCACAAACATACAAAAACAGTACTATCTTGTTAATATTTTTTAAGGAAAATTAGCTGTGCAAACCCAAATAGAAACAATGATTTAGATTGTCTAATTATTATGGTTAATTTTTCATAAAATATTGCATGTTTAAATGTTTCTCATATGTTTTTAGGTGTATCTAAATGCATTTGGATCCTCTCCGCCTTTCTCGACACTCTCGGACTCTTTCATAATTTTTTCTTATTTTGTTCTATTCTTCAAAATTTGGTTTATCTCTTTCTCATGAGAGTGTAAACCGTAAATAATTTAAAATAATTAACTATTGCAAGTAAGACACTTAATATAAGACCGTGAGAGTATTTGACTTTAATTAATTTATATGTATATGAAAATTAAAATATTAAAGTACTAAAAAAACATCAAAATAAATGAAAAAAGTTCAACGTTAATTATTTTTTCTAGTTCCTCGTAAATTTATAAATTTTGTTATTAACCCACCCCAACTTTTGAAATATGATATTTTTGGTTTCAAATTATTTGAAATATGTTGTTTTTGATCCTCTTGATAAACATTTGGGTTAGTTGGGGACGAATTTAAGAATTTGCCTGTGTGCATATTAGGAGGGGTGGACAAAGTTTAATTCTAATCTGAATTAGAATTGTTTGAAAATTAAATCGAATAAGTTTTTAGTTTGAAAAAACTGAACCAAACTAATTTTTAGTTCAAAAAACCGAACCGAACTGATTTATTATCTGAATTGAACTGGTTTTAACTTAGTTTTTTTGTTCCTATAGGCTAAAATTTACATAATTATCCCTAATTACTTCTAAAAAACAAATTCAGTTCTAATTTTTTCGAATTAAAAATCGGTTCGGTTCAGTTTTTTCAAACTAAAACCGATTTGATTTATTTTTTTCGAACTGAAAACCAGTTCGGTTCAGTTATAGTTTTAAAAATTCAGTTCGAAAGCAATTTAATTCTCAATTTTTATAAATCAGTTCGGTTCAGTTCAGTTCTGCAATTTGATTTAATTTTTGGTTTTTTTAAACACCCCTCTAGATATTAATCTTTTTGTAGTTAACTTTCACTTAAAAAAAAAAAAAAAACAAGGGAAGTGCTTAACGGGTCCTCCATTTTCTCGCTGAGTTACCGGAATTTACAATCTTCCAAAAATGTAAAATAGGATGTTTTATACTACTAAAAGTGTAATTTTAGCAGTGTTTTTAATATTATGAGTAGATCATAGAATTAGATGAACAATCACAAAAAAAAAACAATAGTCTTTTGTTTTAGTTGTTGATCCGGTTATCTATATTATTAGCCTATTTTGTGATTTGAATTCGCATCAAAATGGTTCGATATGTGTCGGATTACTTAAATAATAATTGAAAAAAAACAGAATAATAATGGAAATAATGGGCTTGGAATCCTAAGGGTTTGTTTCTTTTAGAAAAATATTGTTTATTTATTTTACATTAATAAGAGATTTTTGAAAGAAACAATTGTGTGGAGATAAAATAAAATACTGATTAATAAAGATTTATTTCTAAAAATAATTAAGATAATTTTTTTAATTTTTTTATTTTTGGAAATATTTATAAATTATTTACTTCTAAGTTCTCTTATCTCTTTAATGAGTAGAGCGATAAGAACGTCGCAAATTCAATCAACGCCCTCAATAAAATACTAACAATATTAATTATTAACATTAATATGACCCTGACACTATTTAGGACTCTCGAAATAGTAAAGAGAATCAAATACCTACTGTATCTACGGTATGTGTTACCCCACTACCATGTTAAGAATAAAAAACTCATTTGATATATATTGAAACTAAAAGAAAATTTATTACCCTCTTAAAGAAAAAGAACATTTATTACTTTCTTATCAAACCACTAGTACACCGGATTCAATTGGCTGTCTCCACATTATTTGGCAAAGAATAAAAAACATGAATTCAGAGTTTCTATCATACATCAGATGGTGCCCCCGCCATTAAGATTGAGATGCCCCTTGGTGGCCGTTTCATTTTTTTACACTGTAGCAACATGTGGACACTTTCCAAGAGTATTCCATAAAATATAGTCCCCAGATGTAACCTGATTACAGCCAAGAAAACAGTAGAACATAATTATTAACTGAAGGATCAGATAAAATTGGGAGATTTATCACATACAGTGGGATTTGCTTAAAATATGAATCATTGATGCTACACCAGATACACAATCAAACAAATACCTGAGCTGAAAACTCTACAGGTGCTTTTACAGCTGGATAGATGCTCACCTGCAAAATACATGAATGATCAGACCAACAACAAAAGTTAAAATCTCAGAATAACATGGACGAATGGTCCGACAAACACACTACAAGAAATGGGGTTGGAACAATAAAAGGCATGGAAACATAAGTTGATTATCCATTACACTGAAGTAACATATAATTGTGAATTACAGATGTTGAAACAAAATTATTTGGATCTTAATTCTTTTATCTAAAATAAGAGTGTCTACCAAAAATGATAGAGACTCACAGATTTAGGATCAATCGAAATTCCAGATACTGATGCCCCAACAATCTTGAATGATACCTACAATGATAAGAAAATATTATGGAATTGGAACTTTAACATACATTTCAAGATATATAATTGCTACATGTGGAAAGATTATCACTAATACTCCATGAACTAATTTATTTATTATTACTACACATGGAAAGATTATCACTAATACTCTAAGCATCCAGGAGTTCAGAGACTGGAAAGTAATATTTTTGACAGATTAAATGATAATTCAAGAAGAAAATGAGTAAATTACTACATAAGATAGTACTTTATTATATTATATGTCAACAGCTATGTTCCTTCGGATATAAGATATGTAACCAAATTCTTAAATGCCTAAAATTCAAATGGTAATCTGATCGCATAGAAGAAATTATAAACTCAGAACAACGAAGATCAACAAATTCAGCAGATAGAGCATTTAGGAGATTCTAATTCTAAATTTTGTTTAAAAGTGAACACAATAAGAATGCTAAGATTACTAGCATGTTAGGAACTTAAGAGTCTAGTTTCATCAGGGTTCAATTGAGTGTCCACTTGTGCTAGGTGTACTGTGCTTGGTATCTGGTCTACAATACTAGTAGTATTAGGTCAGTGTTTTGTGTCATCTCAGCAACACAGTTATTCAGAGTCCTACTAGTGAAGTATATTGTTTTTTGTCTCTTCTCCATCAAACCCTAAAATTTCAACACTAAGAATACAATGTATAATGACAGAATAAATTTATCAACATAATAAACTCGTGCAAAACAAAAAGAAAATAATCAAACAGATTTCAGTTGACAAGGAAATGCAAACTTCATAAAATGCTAAATATAATATTAAAATAGGGAGGCATGTACTTTAGCATAATTGTATGCTTGCCAGCAAAATGGCTCCTCTAGATCAACTGGAGGAAGATCCTTGTTCATTTTCTCCATGAAATGTTCTTCATTAACCATGCTACTAGCGTTTTCTGCTTCGCTATCACTATCCTCATCAACAATGGTTCCAAAGGCTGACCTAGCCATTTGGTTTTTCCATGGAGCAAACTTGACTGTTCCCGGGAATGTCACTTCAATACTTTTTCCAGTTAGTCCCCGTCCACCTGTCACAATTTTCCATTCAAAGGAGTGCTCTGAAGTTGAAACTGTTCCCAAGGAAGGAGTACCGTCCAAGGATATAACCCTCCTCCTAGGAAAGGGCATAGTCACAGTACAAAACTCCATTGTCAAAGGAGCCCTATAACCTTCCATTAGACACAACTTGAATAGAAATGCACCTTTATCCTCAGAAACCATTGACAACTGATAGAATCCCTTCACAGGAGGTCCAAGGGCGCAAGTTGCCTGATATCGCATTAACACGAAATTACCTAATGGTGGAGAAAACACCACCCCCTGCTTATCTGGACCTTGGTCTGAAACTTGAGCACAAGGATGGTATGATGAAACCTCAAGGTTTGCTATGTTCAATCCTGTTAAGGGAAATGATACATCTGGCAACCCTTCCAAATCAGCTCTACAATTTATTTGACCAGAAACTGATATAATATCTGGGATCTCATCTCTATCATACAGAGCTGCGTGAACAGTCTCATGAGTCGTAAAAAGCATTCTTTGTTTTCCTTTGAATAGATATGGCTTCCAAGCTGGTTGCTTCTGGTCTGTAGGAGGCAAATCCAAAGCAGAAAAGCCATTCACCTTGATGGAAAAAATATTTGAATAATTAAGGTCCAAGGGTGTGCCTGTATAAAAAATATACATTGATAGAATAAATTTGCGTAATTTCCCGCTTAACTAGTAAAACAACAACAAAAATATGAGATGAGGAATACCATAATAAAAGGTACCAACCAAAGGGCATTGAGCTACTGATAAATGTTCTGAGTGCATCTTTATCCAAAGGCCTAGACCCCATTTTTGGAGTATCTGCTGTGGCAGATCCTGGTCCAGTTGTGCCCAAAGGGGAGGAAGAAGCACCTTGTGGAGCTACAGGTTTGGCTCGGGAAGAGATGCCTATACTACCAGTTAATGAATCAAACAGCCCACCAACAGAGGGTGCTGCATTTATGATCACTTCCGGTTCTACTGTATCACCAGTAATTATGTCACCAATGGCATGTGCTATCATAAATGCCCTGTGAAATGAGAAGCAAAAGATGCATGAAAAGTACATACGATGAAGCAAAATTCCACTACCATCAATCTGTAAACAAACTCTCTTTGGACTACACATACAAACCACACTGAAGGTGCACTTCAAGTACATTGTAATTGTAAGAAGGACATAGCGTTAGCAAACAATTCAATAGGCACATACACAAAATAAAAAAATTGAAATCGTGATCTCACCCTCTACCCTCAACTTAAAGGGAAAAGAGTCAGCACTAGATATATACTGTTACGTGGAGATCCATGCATAACTTTATATTTCTAAGAATACCCAGGAAATCAAGGGCCCGTTTACTTTGTGAAAACGTTTCTTGTTTTCATTTTCTAAAATGCGCATTCATTTTACTTGATGAGAGAGGCTCTTGAAGTAAACCATTGTCATAGAGATAAGATGAAATGCTACTTAATGAAGCTGCATTTCTAGAAATAACAAAAACAACAAATGTTTTCACGAGTAAACGGCCCCAAGTTCCCACAAGAAAACATAACCTGCCGTTTTCTTTCGTGTCAACTACTTCTGCCAACAAGACAACACTGCTAAAGCATACTAGTGGTATTTTCTTAACCCCAAATAACGTCTTAGTAGTTAAGAATAAACAATTATAAGATTAAGATAGGTTGGGGCTCCAATTGTCTTGACTGATGCCAATACAAGCTGGCAAAACCTCATTCTGTAAGCATTCTTGGCAAAATGGGGTAATGTTCTCACACGTATTTTGAAAATAACTTCAAGGTCAGTTACCCAAAGTAATCATCCAATTAAACAAAATATAATACTAATGACAACTGATCAATCTAAAACTATATGAAAGAGATAGATAACTTTCCAGTATGTTATAATTCCCAAATGTTAAAACCATTTGCAGGTAAAGCAACTTAGCATACCCTGTTATTGCTGGAAGATCAAGTAAGAGGGAAGACAAACTATCATCGAGACCAAGCGAACTACCACAGTCAGGTCTTTTACATAGCCTTGCATAAGCCTTTACATGCCTAGGCTCAACCAATGGAAGAACAAGTATACTGTAATAGCCCTTTATGTGCAAGATTAAAGGCCACAAAAGATTCTTATCATCCTCCATTTCTTTGTTAATATAAAGACCTATTATATGACGAGTAATGGGATCATCCACCCAAGAATCTGATCCCAGAGATGAATTACTTTTGCGTATTCCAAATCCCCGCACAGATCCTTCCCTACACAAATGCAAGAAAGTTCCATCAGACAAGTAATGCTAAGGAAAAATAAAGATCAACACCATTTTTCCCCTTATTTATTTTCGAGTAAATATTCAATTTAGTCCCTGGAATTATAAATATTAATCAATATTTCAAAATGATTTATAGAATTGTAAAATGTTAATCAAGTCCATCTCTCTATCAAATGTGTCTCTGACATTATTCACGTAGTTTCAAATGCATCATCCAATATAACCAACTTAATGTCATTATAATCTCTACGAATACCAACAATCAGACAAATCTTATTAACATTTTGCAATTTCAATGACCTTTTTGAAATATTGTTAATGCAGGGAACTAGGTTGATTCAATCCTACAATTTTACTGAATTGGCATAATATCAAACAGCAAGGAGAAATTAAAAATACTGAAGTGAAACCAGTATTAAACAGTGGCGCAATAGCATGGCAGAATTTGAACAAATCGCTATTGTTCCGTGATAGCTATTTAGTACAAAATATAGTCAAATATGCGTTATAGCAGCGCTATAGAACAGTAACAGTGGAATTTGAACAAATCACTAATTTCCTCAATCCGCTATTGACAACACGGAGTGAAACAAAATACTATAGCTGGATTTGTTTAATTAATCAAAATACATATATATACTACCAAATTTGAATTTGAATTTGAATTTGAATTTGAATTTGAATAATAACAACCAGAGCAGTAATTCAATAGCATAATTATTAAGTAGGTAACAGGAGAGAACATAATGAAAGCGAAGAAACCTATGTCTTCTGTGAAGAAAAGCGTCAGATAGGTCAGAGTCAGTAGGTAAAGAAGAAAAGACTTGTTCGATTTCATTGTTGGTGTTACAAAAAACTCGCCAACGCTTCTCTACCACCGGGAATCTCCTGAAAATATAAAAGATAAATAAGAAATTGGATCTATTAGGGAAGAGAGTGTTAAGAGAAAGGATGGTAGTTGTTTACCTGGAGAAAACGACGGCGTCGAGGTTGTTGAGAATCCAGATTGCTCTGATGCTACAGCCACTGGACATTGCTCTGATGCTATGCTCACTTCGAAACACAAGTAACTAACTTACCGCAACTCAACCTCGTCTCTGGTCTCATCTATTGTGTTTTTAGTATTTACTGATTCAAATTTTATTTAACTCACTTTCTCTCTTCTATATATCCCACTAAAATAGCTAACTGTAACTTTGACTTTCCAATAAAAAAAAGTAATCTGTATTTCGTTTTTGGCTTCGGTTGTATTAAATAGTAAATTTTAATTTATATTTATTTAAATAATTTTTATAAGAATTTATTTATAAATAGTAAAAGTTATTACAGACTCATTCTATTGACTAAAAAAATAATTTAAATATTTAATAATTTAGATATTTATTATTAATGATTTTAATACAATAAAAATTATATTTTTTTTAAAAAAATTATAAATAATTTTTCATTTTAATTATTTTAAAAAATTTATTTTCCAAAAAAAATAATAGTAAATTGATGAAATAATTAAAATAATATTTTAAGATAAATTATTTAAATTAATTTTTTATTTGAACTTCATTTTTAAAATTATTTTTAAAAAATATTATAACAGAAAACAAAATATTATAAAAATCATTTTTAAATTTTTTTTAAACAAAC
>JBBPBQ010000002.1:5426649-5497143 GCA_037974755.1 Cicer yamashitae
AAGTTCTTAAAATTAGATTTTGAATATAGTATTTTGACTATCTTTACTTACAGAAGGTACAATTTTAATTCTTGTAATATTCTCTTAATTTATTTTGTAAAAAAAAAAAAGAAGAAGAAGAAGATAACTTTTGATTTCAATGTGTTATGAAATTTTGATTAAAGAATATACATTCATTAAAGATATAAACACCCATATCATATAGCATAGACAAAAAACGAGGAGGACTACTCCTCAAATAATGGAGAACAGCTTCTTTTTTTGTAATCGTTGAGAAAAGGAAGGAGACGGTTACCAGATTTTAATTTTTAAATTATAATAAAATTATATTGAAAATAAAGGATTCCTAAGTGAACAATTCAATAAAGTGATTAAAATTAACCTTTAGATATTGTATAGTAAATATTTTGAAAATATTATACTCAATAATGAATTTGTTAGAATAATAATAATTATAATGTTTTCAAGACACTTATACAAATGTTTTAGGTACTTTATAAGGAATAAAAAAATAATCAATTTTACATAAATTGATTTTCCAAATTCTTAAGTAAAACTTGTTGGAAAATTATTCAGAGAAACAAACTAATGTACTCTCTATTTCTATTTATAAAAGTTTGGATGTATTTGATTCAATTTTTAAATTAAATAAATCAACACTTTTATTTATTTTTATAGGTGTTGAGAAACAAATCATTCTAAAAACGAGCCAATGTCATGTTTGCTATATATTAGGAAAATAATGGTAAAAGGGAAAGCAAAACGTTACAGAGAAATGGAGAAGCTAATGAGGAATAACAATTAACAATAAAAAGTGTGTAAGAAAATAAAAATCCTAGAAATAAAGAAGACTTAAATATGCAAATGGTCATTTTAAATATGAGTTTCTTTGATTTTAGGAAAATATGTTCTTTCAATTTAACCCTATAATATTAAATCACTTTAATTTAGTCATTCATCTCATTTTAATACTAATGTAGATTGAAAATATTGACGTGTCACTTATAACTAGACATTATTAATGACTACTTATCAAATCATATTACTAATATGATTTACTCATAATTAAAAATTAGGGTTTCTCTATATAGAAACTAAAGTTCAAAGTGATTAATAACTAAAAGATGTAGAAATTCAAAGTAATTATTGACTTAATTTCATCTTCTTCACAACCACTCAAAATTGAAAAATATGGGGTTTGTAAAGAAACGCAAAACACAAAAATTGTATTAAATACCCAAAAATGCAAAACACATAAAAAATTTCTTCTCTTCATCAGTGAACTCATGGGCTATTTAATTGGAGACACGAAGCAAAAGTTAGTGTTTCCAATCATGGACTCTTTATTTGAAATAAAAAAATATGTGTTTCAGATTATGAACTTTTTATTTAAAGATCTTATGCTTTTAACCAATAGAAAATTTTGTTGTTGTAGTAGTCTCATTCATCATTCAAATCTAGTTATCAGTTTCAAATATGGTCTTGTTAGTGATGAAAGAAGATAGATAGAGAGAGTGAGAGGAAGAGTTGGGTTGAGAACGGTGAGGGAGGGATAAAGATTTATGGGTTGAAAGATTTTTCAGTTTGGAGTAAGATTTATTGGGTTTGTAGGATGAAAGAGATGAGTATGAAGTTAAAGGATGAATGAATGAGATTTATGATTAAAACAATTAGTTTTTAATTTTTTTTAAATGATTAAAAGTGTTTAATGTATGATTAATATTAGAGAAAAGTGAATCAACAAATATTATACCTAGTCACATGTGATACATCATTAAAAGTTGTCTACTCCAGCACACAAAATTAATGAGAGGTCAAATTAAAAGTATTTTGAAATTGTAAGATCAAATTAAAAGAAAATATTTTTAGAATGACTAAGATCAAAGTGATCCCTATTCTTAAAGACCATTTATATATTTAAGCTATAAAAGAATGAGCATGAAAATCATTTTTAGGTTCCAATTTCTAATTGACAGCGGAAAAAAAAAAAACTACTTCAAAAACCATTCTTTCATCCTAATAAGATATAAAAATAAGAGATGGGAAGATAAAAGAGTCCATTCAACTTTTCGTTGCTACTCGACGGTAAAATAGTCCATTCAACTTTTTGTATTTCTTTGGTCATCATTGAGCATTCAACTTGCAATATCACCAGAGATGTCTACGTGCCAAATTGTTCAGAGTTGCAAGTTTAATCATATGGGATGAAGGTTAAATGACGAATAAATTATGCTTTCAAGCTTTTGATTGAACTATGAGAGTGGTAAGTGAAGAAAATATTAAGAAATCATTTGGTGGAAAAGTTGTTCTTTAGGTGGAGATTTCAGACATATATTAGCATGTGATTGTAAGAGGTTCAAGAATAGATATCTTTCATGTATGTGTCAATTCTTCTCTAAATTGGAGAGTTTGCAAAAGTTTTGAAGCTTACTAAAAATATGTTGTTGAAGAGATCAAACTAGGAACCAACATAGTCGGCTCAAGAAGAGGCACCTAAAACCCTTGCTTTAAACCTTGCTAAAAAATAATTTTTTATTTTCATTTTTATACGTTTAAAGAGCCCAATACTATATTATAAACAGAAACAAAAAGACATAATCATTATTTGAATTGATATTTGTGTTGATTGTAATCAATTAAAATCATGCAATGATGCAACTATTTATAGTGTACAGTTGAAAACATATTAAAGACATTGTTTTTTACTAAAAATCATCTTTTGATATTAAAGACATTGTTTTTCACTATATCAATTATTTCGTTTCAAAATAGATTTGAATAATTTAAATTATATGCAGATATTTTTTGTTTTCTATTTAATATTGAGAAATTAAAATCATTAAATTTACTTGTAAAACTTAAAAAAAATGCACAAGATAAATTTTAAATAAAATAAATAATAATTTATTTATTAATCTTGAAAAGGTCGTGATTTTGCTTTATGCCTCCGCCCGTGATATACTTACCATAAAATTAAGTTTGTTATTTTAAAAGAATGTTGGCCACGAGAGAAAGACAGAAGGACAGCAAGAATTAAGTAAGACGAGAACTACAAACATATATAACTCATGGCACAGGCGAAAATTTTGTACGAGCACAGCAATTTGCTACTAAAATAATGTATACATGGTTTTTTCGATTCCACGTAGAAGTGTAGTAATTAAGCTTGTTTTTCCAACTATAAATACCTGCAATCAATTTGAACTCACAGATTGTCTACAGTCTACACAAACACAATGGGTGCTCTAAATTTAGAAGATCTACCACTTAAATTTCATTTCATTCCTTATCCAGCCCCCGGCCACATGATCCCTCTTTGTGACATAGCTACACTTTTTGCCTCATGTGGTCACCATGTCACCATCATTACCACTCCCTCTAATGCCCAAATCCTTCTCAAATCCATCCCTTCCCACCACCACCTCCATCTTCACACTATTCCATTTCCTTCCCACCAAGTAGGCCTCCCGCCCGGTGTTGAAAACATCGGCTCCGTCAACAACCTTGACAACTCCTACAAGGTCCATCAAGCCACCAAGTTGCTCCAATCACCCATCCAACAATTTGTGGAGCAAAATTCACCTGACTGCATCGTGGCAGACTCTTTGTTTTTGTGGATGGATGAGTTGGCAAACAAACTACACATTCCCAGACTCGCCTTCAACGGTTTCTCCCTCTTTGCCATATGTGCCATGGAATCCCTCAAGGCACACGATTCTAAGTCTTGTACCATTCAGGGTCTTCCTCACCTCATCACCTTGAATGCATTACCCCCCATAGCGTTGACCAAATTTATGGAACCACTGCTCGAAATAGAGCTCAAAAGCTATGGACTCATCGTCAACAACTTCTCTGAACTTGACGGAGAAGAGTACATAGAGCATTATGAGAAAACCACAGGTCATCGGGCTTGGCATCTTGGACCGGTGTCTCTGATTGGTAGGACCACTCAAGAGAAAGCAGAAAGGGGACAAACGAGTGCAGTGAGTGTTGATGAGTGCATGAGTTGGCTAAATTCAAAGCAAGCCAACTCAGTGCTATACATTTGTTTTGGAAGCCTTTGCCATTTCTCTGATAAGCAGTTGTATGAGATTGCAAGCGCGATAAAAGCATCAGGGCACCAATTCATATGGGTTGTCCCCGAGAAGAAAGGGAAGGAGGATGAGAACAAAGACGAGAAAGAAAAGTGGTTGCCAACGGGATTTGAACAGAGAAATAAAGGGATTATTATAAGAGGGTGGGCCCCACAGGTTGTGATTTTAGGCCACCCTGCTATCGGTGCATTCTTGACGCATTGCGGGTGGAACTCCACAGTTGAGGCTGTTAGTGCAGGAGTTCCGATGATCACATGGCCTATCCACGATGAACAATTCTACAACGAGAAATTAATCACTCAAGTGCGAGGTTTTGGCGTCGAGGTAGGTGTCGAAGAGTGGAGCATCATTGGCTTCGTGGAGAGGAAGAAGTTAGTGGGTAGAGACATCATAGAGAAAGCTGTGAGGAGATTGATGGACGGTGGAATTGAAGCTGATGAAATTCGACAATGTGCACAAGAATATGCAATCAAGGCCAAACAAGCTGTTCAAGAAGGTGGTTCGTCCCACAAAAATTTAATGGCCTTGATTGATGATCTTAAACGGTTGAGGAGATAGAAGCCATTGGATTCATAGAGATGTCAACATCATTTTCTTATCATTGCTGCTAGGCACCACGAAATAATTGCCAGCTTGGGGCTGGCTAAAACAAATACAAAACATTTTTGTATTGCACTAACTGTGGAAATGCCTTTTTGGAATTTTACATTTATAAAGCAAAAATTATGGTGCAGATATCTTTTTTTTACTTAAAATGCCTTTGGATTTACATTTATAAGGCATACCTACTCCTTATCTCTAAGGTCACTGAGTTATGCTCCAGTTCCGAGCAAAATGCCTTCGTCATAATTTCCTTCTCCATTATCTCCATCGCTACAGAAGCCGGTGTGAATGATCACTATAACACATGACAACCATAGAGATCGGAGGTACAACGACCATGGAAATAAGGGAGATGAAATGTGAGAGATAAAGGAGAGAGAGGAAGAATCAAGAACTCTTTTATATGATGTCCCGACTCTTAAAGTTAAAATTTTTATCTTAAATATACTATAGATTAGAAACCAAGATAGGATAAGAATTTTAATTTACTCAATCACCCTTATAAAAATATAATTTAAAATATAAAATTAAAATATAAAAAAATTTATAAAATATAATCTAAAATACAAAAATATAAATATAAAAATAATTAATAAATTTTGAAAATTAATTAAAATATTAATAATTAATTTAAAAATTGTTTATGATCTTATCACAATGGTAATTTTGTTTTTTTATATAATTTAATAAATTAGTATTCAAAACTGTAAAAAATATACAAATTAATTAAAATTTTAAAATAAATATAATTTATTTACAAAGATATTTTTGCCATATATATATATATATATATATATCTTTATTTATATTCTAACAAATAAAATATAATTACTTGATCATATATATATTTTTAAATTAAATTATGTATTTGATAGTTTCAACGGACAGTTGTAAATATAAAATTATTTCATTATTTATTTAACTTTTTAGTATTTTTTTAATTTATAATATTTAAAATATAATAACTTAATTTAAAAAAAAATAATATACAGTTAATTTACAATGATAAATAAAATGTTATATCATGTATTGGCAAATACAACATTCGATAATATTTATCCTTAACTAATTTTATATTATATCATATCATGATGGTGACATGATCTATGTACCTTATACTATTTTACTTGATCGACGGTTAGAAAATAACTCAAAGAATTAAACAACCAGGAAAATAAAAGAATAAATCCCATAACAAACATCGTACTAACGTCCAATAGTATTTTCCTTGTCACCAGTGTGAAGGAATAGGGTATCTTGTATGCAACATAAATTATATAATCCCATGTCATAGGGAAAAGGCGATGATTGCCATGGCATATTCCCAAAGATTATACCAAAAACCTTTATCTTTCCTGCGATGCTTTATTTGTTGTCATTTCGATAAAGAAATGTACATTATCCACTTTAATAAAAATTACTTGGCATCGGCTATGTTTTTGTTTTTGCTTCGACCTTGTTAGCAGAACATTTTAGGGGTGCAGAACATTTTAGGGGTATGCCAAATAATTGTATTAATTAATTAATAAAAAAGGGCAAGCCAAACAAAGCAGAACAGTTCAAAAGATAGTCTGCATACAAGCATAAAACAAAGCACCAACAAGATAGAAATTGGTAACATATTCAATGTGTCCTCAAGCAGAACAAATCAGTCAAAACCCAAATTAACAATCTTGTTGATAGATCAGCCATCCACAATATTTTATCACACTTAACCTTACAATAATATAATGATGCTTTACTATAATTTTGATGTATGAGAGAGGTTTGATGAAAAAGTTTATACAATGTAATGTCTGCATCAAATAACTGATAAAGTCATAACGTATAATATAAACTTGTGTTTCTTAAGAAAATCCAAGTAGTTGTTAAGCACTCTTACAAGAACGAAACGCCTGTTCTGATTTTCTAGCAAAGCATAGAGTTGAAGGTTGATTTCATGATCCATAGATCTTCCTTTTATGGCTGATCTGGCCGAGTGTAGTAGTAGGATTTTTTTTTTCGTACTCAAGTCAAAATAAAATCTCATGTCCTAAAATGCATGTGTTTACTTAAAAGAAACTAAAGTGCACTTGAGCAATGCAATTTCTATCAATTACTAGATTCATAATCCTGAATTTCCTGAATTTCTGATATTCTTTTATTTCAAAATGGGATCATCCAGGGCAGTTGATTAGTTTAAACCTTAAAACCATTTAACCAGGACAGTTGATTATCAGTATTATTTAAGTTCCTAGACCATAAGATTGTTATAGAATTATTCATCAAGAATTTTACAAAATACATTACATGTACATGGATGTACGAGGATATAAATAGAAAACTATAATATTGTTAAAATACAAACAATGGTTTTGCAATAATGATTATAAATTTATAAATTTCACACTGCAGCACTAACATTAGAAATGACAAATCCTTGGAGCTCTTGACATCGTTTGTTATAGTTATAATGTTATATTCCGCCAGAACTGTTTGCTTATGAGTTAGATTAATTTTTCAGGTCAGCCATATTTTCTGTCACTTGTAATAATAAATCTAAACTAAACCACACATACTAGTATCCATTTTTTTTAACAACACAACCATTGTGGCAGGTTATTCGGTTCTCCAATTTCGGTAAAACGTGCGAAAGACAGCATGAAAATCATGAGCAGAGTCTGAAAATCTAAAGCTACATTCATAATTTACCAACAATCAAATCTAAAACAGATCAAGTTCCAAATTTCTGTCTCTTGACTTAAAATTACAAAAAGTGGCAACAAAGAAAAAAATCTAAAACAAAAAGCAAAACAGAAAACTAGCAAGAAAAAACAGAAACTTAAATCGTGTTACTTACTAGAGCAAACTGTTAAAGTCCAGTGATAAGTGTTGAACATTATGGTTGTTGTGGTGATGGAATTCTCTTATTAATAGGCTTCTTGCTATTGTTGTTGTTGTTGTAGTTGTTATCGTCGTTGTCAGAAACCGCCTTGGCGAATGCCTCCACAATCCTCTGTTGTGATTCAAGAATCATCTCAGTTCGCTTCATTTCCATCTCCATCCGCATACCTTCGATTTCCCTAGCCATCTCCATCTTCATTTGCTCCATTCTCACAAACCCATCTCCCAATAACTTAATCGCCGATACAATCTCTCCCAAAGGATCTCTCTCCCTCTTATTCCCCAACACCTTCGTCGTTGTCGTCGCCGCCATCGGTGTCCCATAGTGATGATTCAGATTAGGGTTAGGGTTAGGGTTATATTTCTGATCAGAACCAAACTTGAACTCAGGTTGTGCCGTCGGGATCCTAATCCTATACCCGCCACCGACGCCGAAACCGCCACCGATACCAACACCAACACCAACACCGCCTCCGAACCCGTTCTTATATAGCTTATTGATGCTCCTGGTGTTAGATCCATGACCGTTTTTTATCTCCTCGTACAGATCTTGATCGTGATCATCTTCTTCATCATCGTCGGGACTATCGGAATCGTTTTCAGGTTTAACAGGAGAAGGACCTTTCTCCATGGAATCCATGAGTTTGAAGTGAACCCAAGAGGAGTTAAAGCGAGACACAGGGAGTGATCGAGCGCGTTGGATCTCAGTACGGTAGCGCTTACGAAGCTTCTCCATCTTATGGCGACACTGAACGGGAGTTTTCGACGGAGAAGCGTTAGGGCAACGCTGGGAAACAGCGTCAGCAACCTCTTGCCAGTGAGTGGCTTTTAGGTTTCCACGGCCGAGAGAGTACCATTTTTCGCGGTAAGAATCGATTAATGCAAGGGTTTCGTCGGGGGACCAACAGGGAGGAGGAAGGCGGCGGGTGGAGGGTTGGAGAGCGAGTGGGAGTGGGGCCGGGAGAGCGAGAGGTAGGGCGATGGGTGGATCTGGGAGAGGAGGAAGGGTGGAGTTTGGTGGAGAGGAAGCCATGGAGGGATTGTTGAGAAGAGGTGGGGGAATTTAGGAGGAGGATGTGGTGATGAGGAGAGAATGAATGGTTTGGTGGTGGTGGCGTTGGTTAACATAATTTTGGGTGGTGGTGGGCGGCAGGTTTTGAGATGTGGACAGGATAGGACAAGGGGGACACCACCGATTTGGTGGGGGGAGAAGCTAACGTGCGCTTGAATTGCAACACGCGCACTTACTTTCCGCGTGATCCTCACTTCACCCCGGATAATGCTCATTGGATTAGCACTTGGCAGTTAGCACTTACCTTGTGGGCTTTTTTGTTTTCATCAGAGTGCTTCTTTTTTTAAAAAAAACTTTTTTCTCACTAAATATTTTCCCCCACTTGATTATAGTTGAAAGAGTGTTAAAATGAGTGTCTTAGAGTGTGTGATCATGACATTAACCATTTCATCAATATTGTTGTTGCATACAAAAGATGGAAATCACTATTATTTTGTTTTCCCATTTTATACATAAATGATAAACGTTTGCGGTGAAATTAAATATACAATTATCTTTTAAAAAAGTTATTTCTAAATGAATTTTTTTTAATTATTTAATCAACAATAAACATTTATCTTGTTTATATTTATATGAGAAATTTTAATTAGTAAGTTTTTACAAGTTTTTATGAATTAGTGATCTGTTACAAAGTACTACATTTCTATCTAGAAAGAATTTCCACAGCTTACCTTACACTCTTTTAAAAAGAATTTTTACACAATACCTTTTAAGCAAAAAAAGATTTTTACAAAGTACTCAAGCTATGTTAACAACACAGTCTTGAGTTACAAAGTGATGATTTTGATATTGTTAGAATCTAAGTATACTCAACTCGTGTTTGAGAATTGATTATAGGATTTAGAACTCAGTAAAAACTGATTCTAATATCAAACTAAGAACATAACTGAAACTTAGAAATGATTAAGAAGCTCAAGAGGATCCGAATATGACTGTATGAGTAATGTATTGCTCTGCACTTGACGCTCTGATCTATTCTTCATCTTAAGGCTTTATTTATAGGCTTCAAGAAGGCTTCTGACAGCTCACTTGGCCGCTGGGAATGGTCCAGCTATCATGAATCAGTAAGTGGATAAGATCAGCCATAAAGCAAGAATGTTCTTGCTTAAAGCAGGAATGTTCTTGTAAACCAAGAACGATCTCCATTTATGCTTTGTGATGAGCTGACTTTTAATCTAATCTTGACAGTCGTCTGAAGTGATCTCATGCCTTGAATCACGTGTGCATAGTGTTTGAAAGTACAACAGAGATGTCATTTCCAGCCTGTCAACTTTGTACTTCAGCTTGCTTAACTTGGAGAATGATCTTGCTTTATGAATTTGCGAAGCATAGTCTTTTGCCTTTGAATTTTGGAGTGATTCTTACATTGGATTGATCCTTGTATATTTCTGGTGAAATTTTGGAACGGATTGCAAATCCTAGATCTAATCTTTTCTTTAAGAATCTGATCATCCCTGTTAATTTACATATGTGGAGAACGTTCTTCATTTTCCAGAATTCTGTCAATAACGTTTTTGGTTTCTATGGATTAGCTTTCTTTATTTTAATATGATCTGCTTTGTAATGCTTGGTACCTATATTTGATTAACACACTCAAATACACGTGTTAAATACCAAAATATTTAGAATCATAATTAGAAGCCTTAATTAACCTTTGTTTAATTATCATCTAAACATTAATTTGGAAATTTGTCTTAACATATGCATGTGAATAAATGTCTCAAAATCACAACTTTCATTTTATAAACTTTAAAATTGGATTAACTATATGTTATTGATAGACATTAAAACTTAAATCACGAAGAACACATACAAATAGAAACTTTATTCCTTCTACTATAAAATTTCTTCAATTATTAGTCATTTAAGCATACAAATCAAACTTTACACTAAACACATCACAATAATCAACTTAATCATGTTATCATAATTATAAATTAAAATTTTCATCAATTCCCTCAAGACTCATGTAGTGTTCATAAAAATCGAAACTTTGAAATTAAATAGCACAAAAATCAAAACTTTAAATCAAATATATCCTGACAAACATATTACTCATGATATCATAATAAAAATCATAACTTTATAGTTAAGTACACCAAAACAACACAAAATTTGCAACTTTACATCAAATATATGACAACAAACATATTACTCGTGTTATAATAATAAAAATAGAAATTTTATAATTAAGTTAATCAAGACAACATACCACTCATAAAAAATTCAAAACTTTATATCTTAACAAACATAAAATCAACATTTTTCATTTAAAACATCGTATCAATATTTTACAAACCATTAATTTAATATCTAGCCTAACTTTCTATGGGAAAAATCATTACCTTATGTGCTTTACTTCCCAGCAACACATTCTAAGTCCCACGAATCAAAGAACAAGACAAATGTCCAAACTTTACTTGAGATGGTATTAAAAGAAGAAAGAAAATTAGAATTCAACTTGGCAATGACGATGGTGTGAGAAAAAAAGGAAGGAGACTATGTTTCTCTTTTTTTTTTCTTTCTTTCTTTTGTTTGTGATGAAAAATTTGAGAACTTATGAGAAAACAGAAATAGGTGTGGGAAAATAATAGGAAGGCACTAATGTGTAGACCATCCTTTTAATTTTTTTTCTAATAGTTATGAAACCAAAACTTGTCTATAATTATTTTTGTAGAAAATTAAAATAAAATCATAATACTGATTTAAGAGAGATGGAGGCATGAGATATAACAAAGTTGGAGAGTCCTTTTTTCTTGTCCTCTCTTAATTGCATAAAAAGATAAAACCTATAATTAAATTTGTAACCTTAATTTCAAAAATGAATTAAAGGTGGTAAGAAGGAGATAAAGGTGGGTGCACGGTGTCAAGAATGAGAGATCTCTTAATCGGTTGAGATAAGGACATAAAGTCTATCTTATGCTAAGACAACACCATGAATTGTCATAAAATACTATCATGAAATAGAGTAAAATGAATGAGTCAAATCACTTTTTTTTTTTTATACTAAATATGGATAGGCCAAATAAGTTATATTGTTTGTTTGTTTGTGTTTTTTTCTTTTTCTCGTAAATAAAAATTTTTCAATGAAAATAAATTTAGTAAATCTTTCTTTTACAATTTATGTAGTTACTACTCCATCAATCTCCGATATTTGATTATTTAATCAGTTTATTTTTATCTTATAATTTTAGTGTTTTTAAAAAATCAAGAATACAAAAATATATATTAAATAAATTTTATTTTTATTTAATAAATAAAGAGTAAAAAAAATAAAATTAACTCAAATTTATTATTTTTTTACATGCGTATTCAAAATTAAAATTAAAAATTAAAATGATCAAAATTCGTAAACAAAATAATAATCGATTTTTATTTATGTTAAAAAACACACAAAAGTTAGTCAAGAAAACAAGAACTTGCAAAAATTGCAGTATAAACATGCAATTTCTTGGAAGCATCAAGTGTGCCTTTGGTTTTGTGAAATTACAAATTATAGTTTGGATATAAAAGTTAGTTACAAGTGTAAAACAAAATGTAGTTTTCCAATATACACACTTAAGATTGTTCTGTTACAACTAAAGTTGATTTTAAAATAATAAAATACTTGAGTCTCCTCTCCCCGTGGGTTGCATGGAGAAATTCACAGTGTTGAGTATTTTCCATTTGAAATGATTCTTCTCCTGACTCTTCTCATTGAAGAGACACACACATAGAGAGAAGTGAATAGTGAACTGAACTGAAATTGAAATAGAGATAAATCGATCAGCAATGGAAGGTGTTGAAGTTGAACAACCACTGAAACTCTACTTCATTCCATATCTAGCATCTGGTCACATGATTCCTCTATGCGACATAGCAACACTCTTCGCCTCACTCCGTCAACACGTCACCATCATCACTACTCCCTCCAACGCACAAATCCTCCGCAAATCCCTCTCCTCCGCCGATCCCTCCTTCCTCCGAATTCACACCGTTCAATTCCCTTCCCAACAAGTTGGCCTGCCCTACGGCGCCGAATCAGTTTTCCACACCACCGACCTCGCCGCCTCCTCCAAAATCTACAGAGGCGCAATGCTCCTCCATGAACCAATTCGCAGTTTCATCGAGAAAAATCCACCCGATTGCATCGTCGCCGATTTCATGTACCCCTGGGTTCATGACATTGCCAATACCCTTCGTTTCCCCTACCTATCCTTCAACGGTTTCTCCCTCTTCACCGTCTCCCTCATGGAATCCATCAGAACAAACCCTTCACCGAATTTGGATTCGGATCCCGATTCGGCTTCCTATGAGATTCCAAATTTTCCTCACCGTATCACCATGTGCTCAAAACCACCAAAGATATTCACCGGATTCATGGATTCGTTGCTTGAGAAAGAGCTCAAAAGTAACGGACTCATCGTCAACAACTTCGCTGAACTTGACGGTGAAGAGTGCATTGAACACTACGAGAAAAACACGGGTCACAAAGCGTGGCATCTTGGTCCAGCTTCTCTAATTCGTAGAACGGATCAAGAGAAAGCAGAGAGGGGAAAAGAGAGTGTGGTGAGCGTGCAGGAGTGTCTGAGTTGGCTCAATTCGAAACGAGTTAACTCAGTGATATACATAAGTTTCGGAAACCTCTGCCGTTTTCCCGATAAACAGTTATATGAGATTGCATGCGGGGTTGAAGCATCGGGTTACGAATTCGTGTGGGTAGTTTCTGAGAAGAAAGGGAAAGAGTACGAAAGCGAAGAAGAGAAAGAAAAATGGTTGCCGAAGGGATTCGAAGAGAGAAACATTGGGAAGGGTTTGATAGTTAGGGGGTGGGCCCCACAGGTTTTGATATTGAGCCATCCTGCTGTGGGTGCGTTTATGACGCATTGTGGGTGGAATTCTATTGTGGAGGCGGTTAGTGCGGGGATTCCGATGATTACGTGGCCGGTGCATGGGGAACAATTTTAGGGAATAAGGCTAAACAAGCTGTTCAACAAGGTGGCTCGTCTCATAATAATTTGTTGGCTTTGATCCATGATCTTACAAGACTGAGAGACTACAAGCCACAATTTTAATCCTTTGAGTTTGTGAGAATGTCTGTTCTTTGATTGGAGTGTTAAATAGATAAATTCTGCGTGTGGTGTAATTGCAAACTTTTTTTTATGCATCATTGAAGTTTTTTTGCATTCAAAATCAAGACTGAAATTGTTGTTATTCATCCATAATTCAAAAATAATTAAGCCTTAGAACAGACAACTCAGTCTAATAAAGTGTGTAAAATTTGACCCCTCTTGTTACTATATGCAATACCGCCCCAAGTTATGTTATGGACAATACTAGTATTTAATAGGAAAAATTTAAGTTTGTTGAATGTTGAAGCTAGCAACATACATACTTTCTAAACAGATCATGTCTCCAGGGCTAGTATGTTATTGTATGATCTTTTGGTGCAGGCTACGTACAAATAAAAAAGATACGCCATTAAAAAGTTATTTTCAGTTGTCAAAATGCTTGCGTTAGAGAAATGTACAAAGATCCAGCTTATTAGCTGGAACCTGCACTAGATAATTTTGATCAGCAGATAAATAGCAACTTCAATTCTGAGAACAAACCGTTTGAATTAGATCGATATATGTGAAAACAGAGTCAGATCAAATGGACAATTTTCATGTCTCGACGTCCCCAACAGCTTCTACACCCTCTTCACTTTGGTATCTAATATCTTGGTCTTCATTATTCATTGGTATCAGCACATCTAAACATGCAAACCACGACGAACATAACACAATCTAGAGACTAATGTAGATTCAACTATGGAGATGTGCAAAGAGACGAATTGGATTAAGAATTAGTGATGTTGCAGAAAAATGTAGGGAATCTTCTAATGTATATTAGAGTATAAGTATCAAATAATTACAAAAGATTGTCGGACATATATGGTTTTAAATTGCCGACTGTATTTCGTGATGCGGCCGCAATTGCAAAGTAATTGTAAATCATAATAAAAACTGCATCACAACACCATAACGACTACCATATGGTGAGTACAATAGCCTCATTGCATCTTATCATTCTACAATAAACTATGTGTGTGATTACATAAATTATGTTCTACCTTACTTTATCTCTGCATCATAAATTTAGAAAGTATTTTAAACGATTAAAGATATATTAAAGTGATTCATAGTTGATAATGGGATTATTATTATATTTTGGAGAGATAATAGGAATCACGTGAGTTATAAAAAGTAATTTGACATTTAAATATAATATAATTTATGGTTAAATAAGTTTTTACTTTATGTAAATATATTATATTTTGTTTTTAATTCCTCTAAAGTTTTCTTCAAAGAATGATTTCTCAAATATTTTCTGATAGCAATTTTAGTCCCAACTTTTAAATTAATTCATATATATCGTCTAAAATTTTGAATATTTTTTGCATACATATTTAGAACATTATAAGAATTTCTCCCACAAAAATATAATTTTTTTTTAATAATAGATGAATTAAATATGATTTTTTTCATATTATATATGCGTTTAAAAATTTATATTTAATTCATATTTTGTTAAGAAGTTATAAAATTGTGTAAGAGATATTCTTATAATATTCTAAACATGTATGAAAAAATTTATTCAAAAATTCAAAATTTACACATGAATTGATTTAAAATAATGACCAAAATTGTTGATTGAAAATATTTGAGAGACAATTGTTTGAAAAAAAAATTTGAGAGACTAAAAACAAAATATAGTATGTTTATAGAGACCAAAAACTTATTTAACTCTATAGTTTATTATTTTATTCAAGTTTAAATGTTATTTGATGTTGAAAAATATAATTTTAACAATCAATAACTTATATATTCATTATTAAAAATTTTAACAAAATAAAAATCAACTTTTAAAATATATATATACATCTTTCGAAAATAACTTTTATTAAAAACTATTCAAAATAATTTTTATTTTAAATATTTTAAAAAATTATTATTCGAAAAGAAATTGTAGCAACAAAAAATAAAATCGTTAAAATGATTTTTGTAAGAAATTATCTAAATTAATTTTTATTGTTCATTTTCAATACTCTTTTACAAAAATTATAACAAAAAATAAAAATTTTAAAAAATTATTTTTTAAAAATAAATGTAACAAACGGACATATTATTACTATAAGAAAAAAAAATGAAATGAACGAAAAAAAAATCAAATTTATATCTCAAAAGTCATAAATATTGAAATAAATACATGGAAAAATTATAAATTATGTATCTGAAAATCTATTAAGCTACTTTTGAAATGGTAAAGTACCTCCACCGGATCCTTATTGGTACCAAGATCCATACCGTATTTGCGGCTATTTTGCGTTTTTATATTATTTTATTGCGAGTGACTTTTTATATATTATTATAATATCTATCGTTACTTTTCTAAATATCTATTGTGATTTTGTATTGTATTGTGAATTAGATAATTTGTGATTTTGTATTGTATCGTGAATTAGATAATTTCACTAAAAATTCATATTTTTTTAATATTCTATCTGGTACGCATATTAGGTAGTGTACCCGTACCTATACATGATAAGTGAATATCTTTCAAACTAAAAAGAAAAATAAATTAAAATATTTATTAAGTTTATTTACATGTAATTTTTTTATATATAGTAATGTTTACAATTTACGATTCCATAAAAAAAAATTACAAGTTACTATTTTTTGGAGGCAATTACAAGTTATTTTACAATGTAGAAGCCGTGCCTCGTTGATATTGATATATTGGATTAGATACTAGTTTAGACACCAAAGTTGACGAAAGGCCGGCAACATTATTGACTTGAGTAGTTGGATGTTCTGTTTTGTTTCTTTTGGTTCAAGTTTTCCTCGTTATCGTTGTTAACGAACAGTAACCACATTCTTAAAATAAAACAATAACCACAGCATCATTCGGCTTATCCAACCCCATTTTTCACCGTATAAAACAATACTTACAATTTGTAGCCAAAGACAGAAAGAAAGGCAGTGTCTCCACCACAACAATGGACAAACCACTCAAACTTTACTTCATTCCATACTTAGCAGCCGGTCACATGATCCCTCTCTGCGATATAGCTTCTCTGTTCGCCTCACGTGGCCACCTTGTTACCATCATCACCACTCCTTCCAACGCACAAATCATTCCCAAATCCAACAACTTAAACGTCCACACTTTTCCATTCCCTTCTCAACAAGTTGGCCTCCCTGACGGCGTCGAAAATCTCACCTCCGTCACTGACATCGACAACTCCTACAAAATCTTCCTCGCCACTACACTCCTCCGCGAACACATTGAAAATTTCGTGGAGCAGCATCCACCAGATTGTATCATAGCAGATTTTTTATTCCCATGGGTTGATGAATTGGCGAACAAGCTTGACATTCCGAGACTCGTCTTCAACGGTTTCTCACTATTTACCATATGTGCCATGGAATCCCTTAAATTACACCCTCTCCCTGAAGATGCTTCTGGTTCTTTTGTAATTCCACATTTTCCTCATGATATTGTCATTAATTCAACACCACCGATAGGTTCTAAGTCGTTCATCGATCCTCTACTCACCGTAGCGCTCAAAAGCCATGGATTTATCATTAACAGTTTTGTTGAGCTTGATGGAGAAGAGTATGTTGAGTATTACGAAAAAACCATGACTCATAAGGCTTGGCATCTGGGACCGGCTTCTCTTGTTCGTAGAACAACTCAAGAGAAAGCAGATAGAGGAGAAAAAAGCACGGTGAGTGTGCAAAAGTGTTTGGCTTGGCTCAATTCAAAGCGAGATAAATCGGTGATCTACATAAGCTTTGGAACAATTTGTTATTTCCCGGATAAACAATTGTATGAGATTGCAAGCGCGATTGAAGCTTCGGGTTATGAATTCATATGGGTTGTTCCTGAGAAAAGGGGAAAAGAGAATGAGAGCGAAGTGGAGAAGGAAAACTGGTTGCCAAAGGGATTTGAAGAGAGAAATAAGGGGATGATTGTTAGAGGGTGGGCCCCACAAGTTGTTATATTGGGTCATTCCGCTGTGGGTGCGTTTTTGACGCATTGTGGATGGAACTCTGTGGTAGAGGCTATTAGTGCAGGGGTTCCAATGATTACGTGGCCGGTGCACAGTGATCAATTCTACAATGAGAAGTTGATAACACAAGTGCGGGGGATTGGAGTGGAAATCGGTGTTGAGGAGTGGATCACAACTGCTTTTCGAGACATGGAAAAGTTGGTGGGAAGAGATTGTATAGAGAAGACTATGAGGAGGTTGATGGATGATGGTGATGAAGCTGTGGAAATCAGACGAAAAGCTCAAGGGTTTGCAAAAGTGGCTAGACATGCTCTTGGAGAAGGTGGCTCGTCACATGAGAATTTGACGACTTTGATCGATGAGATTAAGCTATTAAGAGACAATAAGGGATCCAAATTTTGTGCAGTCACAAGTGGTGATGCCAAAAGTTTGAGGTTGCCCGATCAAAATTTAACAGCTCAGTTGTTAACATCAAAAAATTTTATTGAAAAAAATTAAAATATTTTGAGATTTGAATCACTCAATCAAAATCAGATGATTTATAGGTAGGTGATGATGATGACCCCTAATCCAATTTGAGACAATAAGGTGTTTAATTACTATTTTAATGGTCACATAATATTAAATTTTACTCTCTCTATCCTCTAGATACATTTATTACTATTTTTCCATATATATATATTATAACCATATTATCTTGAAATGTGAAAAGTTAACCATAGTAATAGTTATACACGTTAATTCTGTAGCACATAGCCAAGTTGGTGTAGCAAATTCTGTTGGATCTGGGAAATGTCCCTAACCAGATTTACCATATCATATGTAATGACTTTGTTTTATCTAATTGAAATTCATATATTTTTACTGTAAAAAAAAATCATAATATGCGCGATAAATAGGTGTGCTAAATTAGATTCTTTCTCAATTTTTTTTGGTCTAAATAGGTGTACTACTAGATTAATATAGTCCTCCTATTTCAAGCACCAGTGTGAGCATTTACCTTTTTAAAATTAAATTTGGCCTAGAGTGTGCACCTTTACTGTCGCTGCCATATTTACACCATCACAAGAATGATTCAGAGGTGGATGTACAACGTAGACTAATAGCACCAACTACCTGCAATAAAACTCCATACTTAGTTAAATCATCCCAAATTCACTGCTCAAGTGTAAAACTTCACTGCAGCCAATAGCAAGAGGCTATACTCTTCATTTGAAATGTATTAGTTTGATTATAAGGCAAGTGATTCTTAAATATGTCATGACTAAAAAAATAATAGGAAAACAAAAGAGGACAAATTTCAAGAACTTGTATACCTCTTCACCAATAGTCTGTTGTTAAAAAACATAGAACAGCACCATAATCTTGAGCACTAGCAGCAGAACTCTAAAACTAGTTGAATTATGTTACTTGTACCTGAAACAGAACAACTAGATATTTGCAAAAATAATTGCAGTGATGGGTAACCGATTTGCACGCATCATCAAAATCTCGCAAAAACTTCCATACTCTTCAAAACACAAATTGAACATAAAACCATATTACAAAACAGAAATCTCATCATTTAATTAATACCAGAAACTTCTACCTCACATATCCCTTATCCATCAGAAATCCACTCTCATGTATGATGACCAAAGTAGCCATGTGAAATATGTTAAAATTAAAACAATCAAAACTCAAATGATTTGACCCCCTCCCAAAATGTTATTGTGTTGACCAATTAAAGAACGTGTTCAAAGGTGATCAATACAGCTTCAGCCTTCAAGTAAGGGCAGTTGAAGTTTCTAAGTATGAAGGATCCGGTACCTAGGGATATGATGCCGGAACTAGACCGGTTTTATCTCATCCTCCATCCACTGTAAATAAAACCATCACAGTTAAAAAACTGCTACAACATTTTATGAGACACCAGCACTCTCCAACAGAACAATAAATAACCATATAATAGTAATAGAAAGTGAAAGTGAATTTGTGAGAATATCATAATGTTTCTCTTGAGGAATATATTTCTGTTGATATATAGATAAAGCATAGATTTTGATTAAAGTATCTAGTTGACACGGTAAATAGAAAATGAGATAAAAACAAATACTGATATTTCAAATGATGACATTGAAAACCACACAATAATTGTTTGTTTCTCTAATTGTAATAATCGACTACTACTTATTTATACTATACCTAGTACCCACCCACACAAGCATACCACATACCTAGTACCCACCCACACAAACACACCACATATAGAGGAATTGGCCATACAACAAGTCAACAACAACAACAAAAAGGAAAAGATGGATCTAGAAATTGAAGAAAAAGCGCTTAAACTGTACTTCATTCCATATCTAGCACCTGGTCATATGATTCCTCTATGCGACATAGCAATTCAATTCGCTTCACGCCATCATCACGTAACCATCATCACCACTCCCTTCAACGCCCAAACCCTTACCAAATCCCTCTCTTTCAACCAAAACCTTCGTCTTCACACCGTTCCTTTTCCCTCTCAAGAAGTCGGCCTCCCCGACGGCGTCGAAAGTCTCTCCGCCACCACAGACCTCGACAACCTAATCAAGGTCTACCATGCAACCACTCTACTCCGACCACCCATCCAACATTTCGTCGAACAGCACCCACCTGATTGCATCGTAGCAGATTTCTTGTTCCCGTGGGTAGATGAACTTGCAAACAAGCTTCGTATCACAAGACTCGCCTTCAACGGTTTCTCTCTCTTTGCTATCTGCGCCATGGAATCTGTTAAAGCAAACTCACTCTATGATTCTGCTTCTTTTATCATTCACGATCTTCCTCATCCTATTTCCATGAACGCAGCACCGCCAAAGAAAATGAGCGAGTTATTGGAATCATTGCTTGAAACAGTTTTCAAAAGTAACGGACTCATCGTCAACAATTTCGTTGAACTCGACGGTGAAGAGTACATTAACCATTACGAGAAAACCACTGGTCACAAAGCGTGGCATCTTGGTCCAGCTTCTCTTATTCGTAGAACGGATCAAGAAAAAGCAGAGAGGGGAGAAGAGAGTGTGGTGAGCGTGCATGAGTGTCTGAGTTGGCTCAATTCTAAACGAGTTAACTCAGTGATATACATAAGTTTCGGAAGCCTTTGCCGTTTTCCTGATAAACAGTTATATGAGATTGCGTGCGGGGTTGAAGCATCGGGTTACGAATACGTGTGGGTAGTTCCTGAGAAGAAAGGGAAAGAGTACGAAAGCGAACAAGAGAAAGAAAAATGGTTGCCGAAGGGATTCGAAGAAAGAAATACTGGGAAGGGTTTGATAATTAGGGGGTGGGCCCCACAGGTTTTGATATTGAGCCATCCTGCTGTGAGTGCGTTTATGACGCATTGTGGGTGGAATTCTACTGTGGAGGCGGTTAGTGCGGGGATTCCGATGATTACGTGGCCGGTGCATGGGGAACAATTTTACAATGAGAAGTTGATAACGCAGGTGCGGGGGATTGGGGTGGAGGTGGGTGCAGGGGAGTGGAGCGCTTGTGGTTATGGGGAGAGAGAGAAGTTGGTCACTGGGGAAAGTATAGAGAAGGCTCTGAGGAGATTAATGGACGGTGGTGATGATGCGCAGGAAATCAGACGGCGTGCGCGAGAGTTTGGTGATAAGGCAAAAGAGGCGGCTCAGGAAGGTGGTTCATCTTACAAAAATTTAACGGTCTTGATTGATAATCTAAAACGATTGAGGGATTGCAACTTGCAAGCTTCAAAATGCTAATACCAATTTGGACTGCTGTAATATTTATTTTGAGATGTTTGCATATTATCAGGTAGAATCAATTTTAATTTTATAAAATTGAATTTAAACATAATTTTTACCATAAATTTATTATTTAATATATTTTTATATAAATATATTTAAAATATAAATTGTTTTACATCTGATTTATTTTTAACTAAAATTAATTTTATTACCACATCGGTGTTTAATATAAGAAGAAAAAAAAAAGTACTGCTGGTATATTTTGTTCTCATATACAAACAAATACTACAACTAGTATTTTTTGTTCTCATATATAAACAAATACTGCATTCACTTTATTTAATTATAGATATTCTAATCTTTTGAGGCAGTTGCCGGTCGACTGTTTTTTTAAGTTTTGGTATAATTCTTTTAAATTGTAATTTTGTTTTAATTTTAATATATATTAGGATAATGCAAATGATAGATGGAATGTCATGACTATCATGTACAGTTTTTGTACTCTATATTTCATGAAGAATAATTTTCAATTATTTTTTTTTTCATCTTACTGTCAGTGACTCTTTTACTTCTTGGAACAAATTCTTATGAATTGTTTTTATTGAAACATTTTTCTATATGTAAAATACCCTGAGCACATATTTTCCCGTGTTCTTTTCATACTTACCCGCTAACAAAGGAATCAGTCATGAGTACCGGTATAAAACAAGAGAATTGAGAAATGTACTTTGAAGTTTTCTTTTTCTTACTTTTTAATTTTAGGTTATTATAATGGAAATATTCAGCAGCCAGCATTGCTATCTTTGTCGTCTGTAGACCTCAGCCAACTATGTATTATTCATTGGGATGCCAAAGAAACTTCCACTTGAAAAGAAAACAGACCACAAGTCTAATCAAACTCCAATTAAAAAAAACATGTTTTCCTTATGCTTGTGACTAACATTTTAACAATTAATACCCTCTTCTGCAGCTTACATCACCTTTGAAAACTCTATTTTCTTTTTCTTGAACCCTCTTCTTTTTTACACTTAAAAATAAACGCCAAAGGCACAATTGATATTGTAAAAGCACGATTGATATTGTAAAATAGAAGAGTGCATATTGCATACATAAAAATCACGACAAGGACCCTAGCCTCTAAATGAACTTCAAAGGATTCCTGTCGTATCAAATTTTTTTTACTTTGATTTCATTGCCTTATACATGTGTTGTAGCATATACATTAGTTCTAGCACATACATGTATTCTTTCTTTTTGTGAAGGGTTAAAAGCTCAGGCCATACAAACAAAAAACTGGAAAATAAACTAGGGGATGGCAGGCCGAGGAAAATCAGCACACATAAGCTCTCCTAATCCTAAAGGATGCTCTTCACTAATGGTGATGCCAAAATCTAGCGATAACACAGTTAAATTTGACCACCCCAATCCTTATACAACCAAGCTTAAATATGCAAGCACAAATTGATATAGCTATGGTTTACTTTTTCTTTCTTTATCATTTTGCAACACTTGATGTGTCAATTGTTCTACTCCAAATTCAAAGCAGGAATATTTCAGTACTTCATCCTTCTCGTTTGTGTCATCTTCTTAAGCTTGCTCACTGTCACCACCAGGGAGTGAAAGCAAAGACTCTGTATAGCCCACATTCACCTCCGCCACATAAAGAGCTATGTGAAATGAAGTGTTCACCCCATAGTTCTTCATATACCATATCAGACCCAATTTTAACATTTTATCTAAAATGTCTCTCTTGTTTGCATAGTCAACATTTTGCAGTATGTAACTATGTATCAACTTGTCAAATTTAATTCTTGAAAATATTTTAGGACCCCTTATCCACTACTATTGAATTTGGACTCTTACATCTATCTAATAACAGCTTCTATTTCATATTAGTAAAAGAAATATGGCTCTATCCATATCTGATTCTAAATGAAACTTTACAAAGAGGGAAGCAATCATTTTGCTGCTGGATAAACAATTTGGTTCTTAGTTTTAATTTATTCTTCCTTTTCAACTCAAATCTAAATCTTACCGAACTGGATAAGTGGCATTATGGTTTAAGTTTTATTGGCAATAAAACAGTTTGAAATGCCAAGTGAGGTTTTTATCCATACCAACACGGAGGTTAAGCAATAGAAAGTGTGAAATGCATACTCTCTTCACACAAGTAGTGTTTAGGCGGTTGTATTTTGCAACATTTTGATGCATCAATTATCAAGGTCCAGATTCCAAATCTTTTATAGGTGCAGTACTTTATAATTTTCCAAATTGCAGGAGCTTTATCTAAATCAAAATCTCATATAATATAATAGAACATTTGCCTTGTGTTTGCAAAATGCAGCAAATTTATGTTTCAAAAAGATTGACAAAATTTTCTTTCTTTCAATATCTCTCAATTTTTCATCCTTATATCATTAAGGTTTACAAGTCCTGAAGTTTACTTTTTTTCTTAAAAAATTTTTACACAATTTTAAATTATGGTTTCTAAGATGGAAGGAAGGAAAACTTTTGAACAGCACCTATAATACAACTACCGAGAGAGAACTTCAAGTGGAGTATATGCAGCCTCGTGGAATTACAAGTTAGTTACTTCTTACATTGTAATCGTGGTATAACCAACAAACAAGGCATTCCAATTACTTCTTCTAATCTTTTTTTTCTCAGTGATTTTTTTTATATTAAACATGTCTAATTTTTTTTATATTAAACATGTCAATTATGCTACATATCAGTTCAAACGGTGAATAATACAAATAAAGTTGTCAACGTTACATTTCCAATAAAATATTAAAAACAGTTGATAAATAAACATTTTATGTTATATTTCATCAGCTCATATAACAAGATAAGTTGGCATACTAGCTCATATAAAATTGCCTTGCAAATGTAGCCACAAAGAGCTCATAATACAAGATAAATATTAATAAAATTGTGAAGGAGAATATTTCACATTCTCATTGTTCTTGTTCGAGTCATCTTCTTGAACTTGCTCGTTGTCGCCAGGGGTGAAAGCAGAGACTCGGTATACATGGCTACTTGGGACCCATGCGGATGGTCATAGGAAAGATACTCTACCATCTGCCCTTTGTCACTACACTTCATCAAATGAGTACCATCATATGTTTCAATACTTTTTGTACAACATTTCGGTGAAAAGTATTGAGTGGGGGCACCATCATCAATAGACAAAACAAGAGACTTAGTCCAAGACGAATGCACTTTGTATTCTTTCATCACCCATATTTCAATTGAATCATGCTTCTTAGCCCATATACTCAAAAATCCTTTAAATACCCAAAAATCACAATCTTTAGCTTCATGCATAAAACCACCTGGCATAGGCATCTCTAAAAGTTTCCTTTCCACTAAATCAAAGACAACAATAACATCCATTATTAAATCTTCAGGACAAGTGAAGCAAGCGAACCAGTGAATCGCTTCATTGAAGAACAATCCTACTTTAGGGTCACGATAAGCATTCATATAAGGGAAATCACCCTCAATTTCTTTCCACTTGTTAGCTTTCAATGAGAAAAACTCCAAGTGTGATGAAATGATATCTGCCAGTGGATCATAGGACATTGAAACCACCAAGTAGTCATCTTTTGAATTGTCATACCCAAAACCATATAGATAACAATAACATTTAGGATCTAAATTGAATTCAAAAGGAGACAAAGGTATTTGTTTATGAACTCCAGTGGATGGATTCCATATATAGTTGCTAGAAGGAGAGTGCAAAAATATTAAACCTCTATAGGAATCTTTAATTTCAACATCAAAATCAGATTCAGGAAGCTTGAAATTAAGATTTAATGAAACGGACAAAGAATTATCTTTCAACGACGCTTCTAAATCTAAAGATTTAGTTTCATGAACTGAAGTTGATATGTAAAGAATTCTATGAGTGGGTGCAGCGGCAAGATCAAAATGTGATTTTGCAAAGTGAGCATTAGAGATAAGAGAAAACCATGACCTGCATACGGATTTGAAACGTGTGAGATCCTTCACCGGCAACATTAGAAGGATTTGATTTGTTAACTCAGGAGGCAGATACAACGGCTTATTCTCCATGTTTTTTCCTCTTCTACAAGTGTTGTTTCTTTTCTTTTTGATCCACATGATTTAGTATTGATGATGATGATAATAATAATAATAAGAGCTGAATTAATCCTGCAGAGTAGAGTTGTTGCTGAATGATTGAATGTCAATTTATGAATAGGAATTGATTCCTCGTAACAGAATTGAGCTGATAATTTGCCAAAAACCAATTGAATTAAGTTATTTCACAAAAGTACTATACACAACACAGTTAAACTGAAATCTCCACAACAAGAATTGAAAATTTTAATAGAACGCATAATATAGAGTACAGTACAAAGAGGTACAGAGGGATCGCAACTGGAAAGAATAAACAACGCGAATAACAACAACATGAACAGAGAGGCGATCGCATAAATAAAAACGAAAAGGAGAGAAGTGAGGGAGTGATTGAAGAAGACTCACCGCGACTGAGTAAGCCTGTGTTGTGTGGCCAGGTACGACGGGCGGCGGGTCTCGGCAGAGTACGCGAGGGCGGCGGGTCGGCAGAGTACGCGAGGGCGGCGGCTAAACTAGGGTTTCCAACAGATATGCTATTTTGCTATAGTAGTGTATACAACCTGTTCCTTTTTCTCTTCGGTTTTTATTGTTTTATAATAGTTAGTAAAAGATATTATACTTCCTTTTTATAAATAATAAAGATATTTAATTTAATGTCAAATCTCTCTCTAAATCCTTAAACTTTTTGTGTTTATACTCTTTTATCTTATTTATGTTCTTTTATTTTTTTTTTAAATCTTTTCAAAGTTCACAAAATTATTTTTTAAAACCTTTTTTATGATAAAGTTAATGTCACGTGTCAATAAATTTATTGTTAATTATTTATTTGTTTTACATAGAATTATGTTGAGATAAAAATATGGAAAAAAAATACTATAATTATTTATTATTTTTTGAAGGTAGTAAGTAAAGTGGGGATGCGACCACCTCGCAAGACAGTGGTATGACCACATGCGAATATTATTATTTATTTTATTTTTATAATAAATTATTAATTATTAATATAATAAATAAATAATTAAAAAACAAAAAACCAAATTATAAAATATATTTAATGGAAAAAAAAAATACATCAAAGTAAAGATATGCCAAAACAAATAAGGTTATATTATTTTAACAATTATCTCTTATTTTACGATTTATTGGTTCTATTTTGTTAACAAGCTCTTCTATTTTCTCTCGTTTGGATCTAATAAATAAAAAGTAATCATAAAAAACTAAATTATATTAATAAAATCAAACAAAATACATTAAATTGAAGAGAAAAAAATTGACAATGACAATACATGGTTACATCTCCATGATGCAACCTTATTAAAAGCAAAAATAAATCATTTTCTATAATCACATATCGGTCTTGCGATCTATTGTTAAAATAATATAACATGTTAATATATAAATTTCAATATAAAATATAAACGAATAATATACTTGTATTTGTTTCTCTTTTTTCAACCAAATAATCATATCTCTTTTTTTCTTTTGCATCCTCATCTCTTTTGCTTCCACAAAAAAACTCAAGATTTTTTTTTTTTACTTTTTTCTCTTTTTTCAATTTCTTCCTTGTTTCTTTGGTCATAAAAACTAAGACATGATAATTGTAAATTATGCATTCTACTTAAATTATACAGCTATAAGAAAACTAGTTATAAAATAATACCTAACTCAAATATAATAACTACATACCATACAAAAAATGGAGACTCATAAGATATGTGATTTTGCAATGATTATATAAAAATGCATATGATTTTTTTTTCCAATGAGTTGCAAAATAAAGAAAACGATAACGAGATGCGTGTCTCTCAAAAAAAAAATTATTGTGTTTGAGATTGACAATTCATTATTGCAAAAGAAATAAAAAGATTCATTATTGCAAAAGAAATAAAAAATAAACCATTAATTTAGTGGAGATAAAAAGTTAGTTTGGTAACTGAAGTGTGATAAGTTATGATTAAAGTGATAATGAAATTATGAGTTCGATTCTCACATTTTAACATTATATATTAATGAGTTTTTATCTTTCACATGAATTAAATGTAGTACCTAAAGCATAATTGAAATTACGTTTAATGCATGGAAATAATAAGTTTACAACATAAAAATTATAGAAATTAATACACACATGAATTAATATTTTATAATGACAGAAATTAAACTTGAAACCCATAAATGAATATATTATATAAATTCTATTAACATCTTAACAAAATTAGATTAACTAAATAATATTTTCATTATAATGTTGCAACGGAATGCAACCCTTATTAAAACAATAATAACAATGTATGGTGATTTATTGACTCTAAAAGCAATTATGTGATAAATTACTCTATTTAATAACTTAATATAAACAAAATTTTTTACTAATTCATCTGTTGATTATTGACATAATATATTAATGATCAAACACACAAAATTTTATATAAATCCAAAATTTATATTTATCTAATACAGCCATCGACATTCACTTATATTTTTAAAAAGGTTATTATAGGTTCCTTTGAAATTATTTAATGAAGTATTAAATAGTTTAAAAAGTTTATAAAAATTTGTAAAACTGATCTATATAGTAAGAACTTTTGATTAAAAAGTTGAATTAGTAAAATTTATCATTTATATTAAGTTATTAAACGAGAACATTCAATCATCCTGAAGTCAATATATCATCGTATTTAATAAACCTAATATAGTGCAAACAATTATTCATGTAATTAAATATTAAAAAAACATTTGACAGAATTACAATATAAGTTTCTCTTAATAATCATCATAAATAACTAACACACAATTATTACTTGGGCAAAATTAAAACAATCGGGTCAAAGAAAATTATAAGGTTATATTAAGAGACTTGGGCTTACGGTCATGATATTTACTTTGTAGCCATTTGGAACCTCAAATACATGGTTTCCCATAAAATCCAAACCCAAGCAAACTACGTTATGATCGCTATAACAAAAGTAGAATAAAATCCCATAAAATGAAAAACTACATGTTCTATGTATATCGACATCTCCAATTTTTTTGGTCTTCTGGATTATTCTTTACGTCTTGCTCGGTGGTTTATTAGAGAAGGAGAGATATGATAATTTTTTTTGGTACAACTAATGAGATAGAAGAGAAAGAAAATAATGTTATGTGTGGCTATTATTTTGCTATTGTTGTGTAGAGACATGGACAAAAAGTTTTTTGAAATTTGAATTAAGGAGAATGATTCAACAGTAGTAAAAAAAATTATTATTTAACAATGATGTGTAAAGAATATATTGGTTGAATGACATTTATACAAATCTATTCTTGAAGACGTATATTATTAAAATTCAAATTTTATTTATTATTTATTAATAATTTTAATGTTGTGAGTTTATTTATATATTATTATTATTATTTAATTATTATTATTGATTATGTAATTTCTAACTATTTGAAAAAGTGCATATCATATGTAGTAATAAAAAAACATCCATCTAGTGCAATTGATCAACAATTTGTGTGAACAAAAAATATACGAGCCTGACCAATGCTGAGAATATAAGGGAGAGAGATGATAGGCCAACCAAAATAAAAAAGTCCAATAAATAAACTGTAAGAAGAACCCCAACCCCGAAAAAATTATGAGAATACAAGGGAGGGAGATGATAACCCAAACCAAAATCAAAAAGTCCAATAAATAAACGGTAAACCCTGAAAAATTGTTTTCAAAACTTTCCGCAAAAGAGTTAGCGATATTTCCTTAAATTTTCTTCGGCAAATTATACTATTGCTCAATTCTGTTACGAGGAATCAATTCCTATTCATAAATTGACATTCAATAATTCAGCAACAACTCTACTCTGCAGGATTAATCGAGCTCTTATTATTATTATTATTATTATTATTGTTGTTGTTGTTGTTGTTGTTGTTGTTGTTGTTGTTGTTGTTGTTGTTGTTGTTGTTCACTTTGCAAAATCACATTTTGATTTTGCCAGTGCACCTACTCATAGAATTCTTTACATATCAACTTCAGTTCATGAAACTAAATCTATAGATTTAGAAGGGTCATTGAAAGATAATTCTTTGTCCGTTTCATTAAATCTTAATTTTAAGCTTCCTGAATTTGATTTTGATGTTGAAATTAAAGATTCCTGTAGAAATTTTATATTTTTGCACTCTCCATCAAGCAACTATATATGAAATCCATCCACTGGAGTTCATAAATAAATACCTTTGTCTCCTTTTGAATTCAATTTAGATCCTAAATATTATTGTTATCTATATGGTTTTGGGTGTGACAATTCAAAAGATGACTACTTGGTGGTTTCAATGTCCTATGATCCACTGGCAGATATTATTTCATCACACTTGGAGTTTTTCTCATTGAAAGCTAATAAGTGGAAAGAAATTGAGGGTGATTTCCCTTATATGAATGCTTATCGTGACCCTATAGTAGGATTGTTCTTCAATGAAGTGATTCACTGATTTGCGTGCTTCACTTGTCCTGAAGATTTAATAATGGATGTTATTGTTGTATTTGATTTAGTGGAAAGGAAACTTTTAGAGATGCCTATGTAAGGTAGTTTTATGCATGAAGCTAAATATTGTGATTTTTGGGTATTTAGAGGACTTTTGAGTATACTGGCTAAGAAGTATGATTCAATTGAAATATGGGTGATGAAAGAATACAAGGTGCATTCATCGTGGACTAAGACTCTTGTTCTGTCTATTGATGATGGTGCCCCCACTCGATACTTTTCACCGAAATGTTGTACAAAAAGTGGTTATATTATTGGAACATATGATGGTACTCATTTGATGAAGTGTAGTGACAAAGGGCAAATGCTAGAGTATATTTCCTATGACAATCCACATGGGTCCCAAGTAGCCATGTATACAGAGTCTCTGCTTTCACCCCCTGGTGACAACGAGCAAGTTCAAGAAGATGCTCGAACAAGAAGAATGAGAATGTGAAATATTCTCCTTCACAATTTTATTAATATTTATCTTGTATTATGAGCTATTTGTGGCTACATTTGTAAGGCAATGTGTCTTTGACTGCATTTTTTATATGAGTCAGTATGCCATATGAGCTGATGAAACATGACATAAGATATTTATTTATCAACTATTTTTAATATCTTATTGGAAATGTAATGTTGACAACTTTACTTGTATTATTCACCGTTATTTATACATATGTATATTGAGTCTTTGCTTTCACTCCCTGGTGGTGACAATGAGCAAGCTTAAGAAGATGACACAAAAAAGAAGAACGAGGTAGTCAAATGCTTTCCTTCACCATTTTCTTGATATTTATCTTGTATGATGAACTTTTGGGTGGTTGCATTTTTAGGGTAATATGTGCTTGACTGCATTTGTATTATGAGGCAGTATTCCATATGAGTTGATGTAATATGTCATGAAATGTTTGTTGATCAACTATTATCCTATATGTAAAATACTGTGAGCACATATTTTCCCGTGTCCTTTTCATACTTACCTACTAAGGAAGGAATCACTCATGAGTACTAGTATAAAACAAGAGAATTGGGAAATGTACTTTGAAGTTTTTTTTTTTTTTTTTTACTTTTTAATTTTAGGTTATTATAATGGAAATAGTCAGCAGCCAGCACTGCTATCTTTGTTGTATGCACACCACAACCAACCATGTATTATTCATTGGGATGCCAAAACATTTTAACAATTAATACCCTCTTCTGCAGCTTACATCACCTTTGCAAACTCTATTTTCTTTTTCTTAAACCCTATTCTTTTTTACACTTAAAAATAAACACACCAAAGGCACAATTGATATTGTAAAATAGAAGAATGTATATTGCATACATAAAAATCACGACAAGGACCCTAGCCTCTAAATGAACTTCAAAGGATCCCTGCCGTATCAATTTTTTTTTTTACTTTGATTTCACTGCCTTATACATGTGTTGTACAATATACATTAGTTCTATCACATACATGTATTCTGTCTTTTTGTTAAGGGTTAAAAGCCCAAGCCATACAAACAAAAAACTGGAAAATAAACTAGGGGACAACAGCCCCATGAAAATTAGCACACATAAGCTCTACTAATCCTAAAGGATGCTCTTCACTGATGGTGATGCCAAAATCTAGCGATAACATAGTTAAACTTGACCACCCCAATCCTTATACAACCAAGCTTAAATATGCAAGCACAAATTGATATAGCTATGGTTTACTTTTTTTCTCTTTAGCATTTTGCAACACTTGATATGTCAATTGTTCTACTCCAAATTCAAAGCAGGAATATTTCAGTACCTCATCCTTCTCGTTTGTGTCATCTTCTTAAGCTTGCTCACTGTCACCACCAGGGAGTGAAAGCAAATACTCTGTATAGAACACATCCACCTCCACCACATAAGGAGCTATGTGAAATGAAGTGTGCACCCCATAGTTCATCATATACCATATCAGACCCAATTTTAACCTCTTATCTAAAATGTCTCTCTTGTTTGCATAGTCAACATTTTGCAGTATGTAACTATGTATCAACTTGTCAAATTTAATTCTTGAAAATATTTTAGTCCCTTATACACTACTATTGAATTTGGACTCTTACATCTATCTAACAACTTTTATTTCATATTAGCAAAAAAAATATGGCTCTATCCATATCTAATTCTAAATGAAACTTTACAAAGAGGGAAGCAATCATTTTCCAGTTGGATAAACATGGTTCTTAGTTTTAATTTATTATTCCTTTTCAACTAAAATCTAAATCTTACCCAAAAAAGAATTGGATAAGTGGCATTATGGTTTAAATTTTATTGGCAATAAAACAGTGTGAAATGCCAAGTGAGGTATTGATAGTCATCAACAAGTTTTTTTTCTATCCATACCAACAGGGAGGTTAAGCAATAGAAAGTGTGAAATGCATACTCTCTTCACACAAGTAGTGTTTAGGCTGTTGTATTTTGCAACATTTTGATGCGTCAATTATCAAGTTCTAGATTCCAAGTCTTCTGTAGGTGCAGTACTGTATAATTTTCCAAATTGCAGGAGCTTTCTCTAATTCAGAATCTCAGATAATATAATAGAGCATTTGCCTTGTGTTTGCAAAATGCAGCAAATTTATGTTTCAAAAAGATTGACAAAATTTTATTTCTTTCAATATCTCTCAATTTTTTATCCTTACATCGTTAAGGTTTACAAGTCCTGAAGTTTACTTTTTTTCTTAAAAAATTTCTACACAATTTTAAATTATGGTTTCTAAGATGTAAGGAAGGAAAACTTTTGCATAGCACCTATAATACAACTACCGAGAGAGAACTTCAAGTGGAGCATATGCAGCCTCGTGGAATTACAAGTTAGTTACTTCTTACATTGTAATCGTGGTATAACCAGCAAACAAGGCATTCCAATTACTTCTTCCAATCTTTCTTTTCTTAGTGATTTTTTTTTATATTAAACATGTCAATTATGCTACATATCAGTTCAAAACGACCAAATTTATTAGAATCTACCGAAATTAGAGAATAGAATAAAAATACATAGTAGTATGTGGCTATGATCAAAGTTAGAGTCATGTAGTTGTGATTTTGTTCTTGATATGATTGGACTAATTAAATAAATTACAATACAAAATAATTTTAGGCGGTGAACACAACATACATTACAACTCAAGCCAATTACACAAGCATAAATAACACGAACAAAGCTGTCAACATTACATTTCCAATAAACATATTAAAAATAGTTGATCAACAAACATTTCATGACATATTAGATCAACTCATATGGAATACTGCCTCATATTACAAATGCAGTCAAGCACATATTACCCTAAAAATGCAACCACCCAAAAGTTCATCATACAAGATAAATATCAAGAAAATGGTGAAGGAAAGCATCTGACTACCTCGTTCTTCTTTTTTGTGGCATCTTTTTAAGCTTGCTCATTGTCACCACCAGGGAGTGAAAGCAAAGACTCAATATACATATGTATAAATAACGGTGAATAATACAAATAAAACTGTCAACATTACATTTCCAATAAGATATTGAAAATAGTTGATAAACAAACATCTTATGTCATGTTTCATCAGCTCATATGACATACTGGCTCATATAAAAAATGCAGTCAAAGACACATTGCCTAACAAATGTAGCCACAAATAGCTCATAATACAAGATAAATATTAGTAATATTGTGAAGGAGAATATTTCACATTCTAATTCTTCTTGTTCGAGTCATCTTCTTGAACTTGCTCGTTGTCGCCAGGGGGTGAAAGCAGAGACTCCATATACATGGCCACTTGGGACCCATGTGGATGGTCATAGTAAAGATACTCTAGCATCTGCCCTTTGTCACTACACTTCATCAAATGAGTATCATCATATGTTCCAATAATATAACCACTTTTTGTACAACATTTCGGTGAAAAGTATCGAGTGCGGGCACCATCATCAATAGACAGAACAAGAGTCTTAGTCCAAGATGAATGCACTTTGTATTCTTTCATCACCCATATTTCAATTGAATCATACTTCTTAGCCCATATACTCAAAAATCCTCTAAATACCCAAAAAATCACAATCTTTAGCTTCATGCATAAAACCATCTGGCATAAGCATCTCTAAAAGTTTCCTTTCCACTAAATCAAAGACAACAATAACGTCCATTATTAAATCTTCAAGACAAGTGAAGCATGCGAACTAGTGAATCACTTAATTGAAGAACAATCCTACTCTAGGGTCACGATAAGCATTCATATAAGGGAAATCACCCTCAATTTCTTTCCACTTATTAGCTTTCAATGAGAAAAACTCAAAGTGTGATGAAATAATATCTCCCAGTGGATCATAGGACATTGAAACCACCAAGTAGTCATCTTTCGAATTGTCACACCCAAAACCATATAGATAACAATAACATTTAGGATCTAAATTGAATTCAAAAGGAGACAAAGGTATTTGTTTATGAACTCCAGTGGATGGATTCCATATATAGTTTCTTGAAGGAGAGTGCAAAAATATAAAACCTCTACAGGAATCTTTAATTTCAACATCAAAATCAGATTCATGAAGCTTAAAATTAAGATTTAATGAAACGGACAAAGAATTATCTTTCAACGACACTTCTAAATCTATAGATTTAGTTTCATGAACTGAAGTTGATATGTTATGAATTCTATGAGTGGGTGCAATGGCAAGATCAAAATATGATTTTGCAAAGTGAGGATTAGAGATAAGAGAAAATCATGACCTGCAAATGGATTTGAAACGTGTGAGATCCTTCACTGACAACATTAGAAGGATTTTATTTGTTAACTCAAGAGGCAGATACAACGGCTGATTCTCCATGGTTTTTCCTCTTCTACAAGTGTTGTTTCTTTTCTTTTTGATCCACATGATTTAGTATCTACGATGATGATGATAATAATAATAATAATAATAATAATAATAATAATAATAATAATAATAATAATAATAATAATAATAATAAGAGCTCAATTAATCCTGCAGAGTAGAGTTGTTCCTGAATGATTGAATGTCAATTTATGAATAGGAATTGATTCCTCGTAACAGAATTGAGCTGATAATTTGCCGAAGAAAAGATAAGGAAATATCGCTAACTCTTATGCGGGAAGTTTTGAACACAATTTTTCAGGGTTTACCGTTTACTTATTGGACTTTTTGATTTTGGTTGGCCTATCATCTCCCTCCCTTACGACTGGCGGCGGGTCTCGGCAGAGGATGCGAGGGCGGCGGCTAAACTAAGGTTCCCGGGAGATATGATATTTTGCGATAGTAGTGTGTACAGCTCTAATCCTGTTTCCTTTTCTCTTTTGTGTTCTTTAATATCTTATTTATGTTCTTTTATTTTTTTTCTTTAAATCTTTTCAAAGTTCACAAAATCATTTTTTAAAACCTTTTTTATGATAACGTTATTGTCACCCGTTAAAAATGTTATTGTTAATTATTTATTTGTTTTACATATAATTATGTTGAGATAAAATTACTTAAAAAAAATGCTATAATAAAAAATTATATTATTTATTATCTTTTGAAGGTAGTAAGTAAGGTGGGGATACGACCACCTCGCAAGAAAGTGATACGACCACATGCGAATATTATCATTTATTTTATTTTTATAATAAATTATTAATTGTTAATATAATAAATAAATCATTAAAAAACAAAAAACCAAATTATAAAATATATTTAATGTAAAAAATATATCAAAGTAAAGATGTGCCAAAACAAATAAGGTTATATTATTTTAACAATTATCTCCTATTTTACAATTTATTTATTCTATTTTGTTAACAAACTCTTCTATTTTCTCTCGTTTGGATCTAATAAATAAAAAGTAATCATAAAAAATTAAATTATATTAATAAAATCAAACAAAATACATTAAATTGAAAAAAAAAATTAACAATGACAATACATGGTCACATCTCCATGATGCAACCTTATTAAAAGCAAAAATAAATCATTTTCTATAATCACATATCCGTCTTGCAATCTATTGTTAAAATAATATAACATGTTAATATATAAATTTCAATATAAAATATAAACGAATAATATACTTGTATTTGTTTCTCTTTTTTCAACCAAATAATCATATCTCTTTTTTTCTTTTTCATCCTCATCTCTTTTGCTTCCACAAAAAAACTCAAGATTTTTTATTTTTTTTTTACTTTTTTCTCTTTTTTCAATCTCTTCCTTGTTTCTTCGGTCATAAAAACTAAGACGTGATAATTGTAAATTATGCATTCTATTTAAATTATACAGCTATAAGAAAACTAGTTATAAAATGATACCTAACTCAAATATAATAACTACATATCATACAAAAAATGGAGACTCATAAGATATGTGATTTTGCAATGATTATATAGAAATGCATATGATTTTTTTTTTCCAATGAGTTGCAAAATAAAGAAAACGATAACGAGATGCGTGTCTCTCAAAAAAAAAATTATTGTGTTTGAGATTGACGATTCATTATTGCAAAAGAAATAAAAGTAAACCATTAATTTAGTGAAGATAAAAAGTTGGTTTGGTAACTGAGGTGTGATAAGTTATGATTAAAGTGATAATGAAATTATGAGTTCCATTCCCACATTTTAACATTATATATTAATGAGATTTTATCTTTCACATGAATTGAATGTAGTACCTAAAGCATAATTAAAATTACGTTCGATGCATGGAAATAATAAGTTTACAACATAAAAATTATAGAAATTAATAATAATAATAATAATAATAATAATAATAATAATAATAATAATAATAATAAGAGCTCGATTAATCCTGTAGAGTAGAGTTGTTGCTGAATGATTGAATGTCAATTTATGAATAAGAATTGATTCCTCGTAACAGAATTAAGCAACAGTATGCTGATAATTTGCCGAATTTTTTTTTTAAATTTAATGTATTTTGTTTGATTTTATTAATATAATTTAGTTTTTTATTATTACTTTTTATTTATTAGATCCAAACGAGAGAAAATAAAAGAGTTTGTTAACAAAATAGAACGAATAAATCGTAAAATAAGAGATAATTGGTAAAATAATATAATCTTATTTGTTTTGACACATCTTTAATTTGATGTATTTTTTTCATTAAATATATTTTATAATTTGATTATTTGTTTTTTAATTATTTATTTATTATATTAACAATTAATAATTTATTATAAAAATAAAATAAATAATAATATTCGCATGTGGTCTTATTACTGTCTTGCGAGGTGGTCGCGTCCCCACCTTACTTACTACTTTCAAAAGATAATAAATAATATAATTTTTTATTATAGCATTTTTTTACGTAATTTTATCTCAATATAATTATATGTAAAACAAATAAATAATTAACAATAAAATTATTGACGTGTGACAATAACGTTATCATAAAAAAGGTTTTAAAAAATAATTTTGTGAAATTTGAAATGATTTAAAGAAAAAACAAAAAAACATAAATAAGATAAAGGAATATAGACACCAAAAAATTAAAGATTTAGGTAGAGATTTGGCATTAAATTAAGCATCTTTATTATTTATAAAAAAGAAGTATAATATCTTTTGCTAATTATTATAAAACAATAAGAACAGAAGAGATAAGGAAACAGGGTTGGAGCTGGACATACTACTATCGCAAAATAGCATAACTCCCGGGAACCCTAAGCCGCCGCCCTCGCGTACTCTGCCGAGATCAGCCGCCAGTCGTACCTGGCCACACAACACAGGCTTACTCAGTCGCGGTGAGTCTTCTTCAATCACTCCCTCACTTCTCTCCTTTTCGTTTTTATTTATGCGATCGCTTCTCTGTTCATGTTCTTGTTATTCGCGTTGTTTATTCTTTTGAGTTGCGATCCCTCTGTACCTCTTTGTACTGTACTCTATATTCTGCGTTCTATTAAAATTTTCAATTCTTGCTGTGGAGATTTCATTTTAACTGTGTTGTGTATAGTACTTTTGTGAAATAACTTAATTCAATTGGTTTTTGGAATCTTTATTTTAAATTTTCATTGCCGATGAATATTTCAGCTGCCATCAACTCGTGATTTCTGAATGTTTGTTCTTGTATACTAAGATTAATTTTTTCATGCACGTTGCTTAAGAGTTTTTTTTTTTTGAATTCTGAAAATAGTTTATACTAAAGCATTGCAGGATTGAGGCTCTTGACGCTGGGTTTTAATAGAGCATGGGAAAGGTGCATGTGATGAGTGGTCAGGAAGAATTACCTGAAATGGAGACTGCTGATGTCAGTGATTTTGAGTTAATATACCGCGTCAGAGATACCCTTGTTGAAGTCACGTTGGTAAACCATTTTAGAGACTGCCAGCTACATCTTTTGTTCAATTTGATAACATGTAACCACCGTCAAAGAAAGAAGGCTTACTTTTTATACTTTTTTGCTTTTTGTTCCCTTTGTTGTGGCTCAGGGTGTTAGAGAGAACTACGACGAACTTGTTCGCTATTTGCACCCAAAAAGGAATCCTAGTGCTGAAGAGTTTGCTGCACTCGTGGTAGGTTGTCAAGTTAAAGTTCATAATGAACTTCAATTTTGATAACATTTTTTAGGCACAAGTTAAACCACAGTGCTGACCTCTCCTTATTTATGTTAAATACATGATTCCAGACAACTTTAAGAGGGCTTTCTGGAGCGGTGTCGTACATTGACCCTGTCAATCACGAATCTCTTCTCTTTGCTGTAAGTTTGCTTCTGATTCCTCATTCCTGTTAGCAGTATTTTTTATATGGTTGATCTGACATAATTATTTGTCCAGCTTTCGAGATTGAGCTTGTGGAATTATGCAACTGTTGTCATGGATGCTCTGCTTGAACTCATTGTATCATTGGTACATATTTTATATTGTATTGTCCCTATATCTTTGTAATTATAGATAGGGCCATTATTGAAGACTGCTTGCTGTGTACTCTTTTTTTGCAGGCTGTTTCCAATGGATTGTATATTGATTGGTGCCTGGAGATGCTGGTGAAACATTTTGTGCCACCTACTTATCTCTTTGATTTTCTGAAAGAGGCAAATGGAATTGAAAAGAAGAATAAGGTTCTGTCTCGGGTGCATGCTGCTTTGGAACAAATATCTGATTTGGTGCCCCTTGCTCCCTTGCGTTTATCTCCAATAGTCGTCCAGAAAATGCCGAAATCCTGCAAAATGTCGGAAACTGTGAGTTCAATTTGAACTTCCAGTAAAATGATTGATGCAACTGCTTGTTGTACCGGATACTACTCCACTTAATGAATTTGTTGTTTTTGATTCAATGACATGTCAAAATATCATGGCGTTTTACATACTTTGCCTGCCAATGTTAAATTCAACATTTGAACTATTCTGCATTGTGATTTGAAATTATTCTGGATTTATGTTAAACTTCATTGGGATTTGAATGTAGTGGCATTATTTACTTCTGAAGCATGAATTGGGTAGGATTTGTGAAAACTATTTATTTGGCATTGAATCCTCTCCCTTTGCAACTTACAGTGATCTTCTTACTTTTAGTATGCATTTCGATTTAAAATATTTATGGTGAAACTGATTCAAATATTGAAAAGGGATATCTTCTGCTCGTTAGTTTTTCATTTTTGTGTGGATATGTTTACTTAACTATGAACTTTTTCATCAAAATTTACTTGCTTCTTATGTTGCTTGTAGGAGATTGTCATGTATGTTGAGAATATGTTAAGGCTTGAGAGTGGTGCAATTGGAGAAATTGTTGGTGGTACAATGCTACCTGCGCTTGTGGATAGGTTGATAGAGTTGGATGTAAGTTGGTTAAGCCCCCCCTCAAATTTTTAGTCAAAGCAAAGCTGGGGCATTTGACCATTAAATTAATTATATTTGACTTTATTGTAGGTGGGAATTGGATGGGATGGAATCTTGCAGGAGGATGTCAAATGCATATTTGAATTGGAGTTAGAAGAGATTGCTGAATTTGCAGACGAGGATGAGAATATTTTTAATATGGTATGGTCCCATATAATGCATCTATTTAAAGTACATGTTGCATTCTTATGATGAAGTGATATTTTCAATATTAAAAAGATGATCCATTGAATTAGTGATAGAGTTCATTTATACAATATTGAAAATCATTTATTTGTCTACATGTCAAGGTAATCAAAATTGGACCGGATCGACTTGGAACCGGAATTCTGTTCTGTCCGTTTTCGACTAGAAAGTAAAAATTGCCCTGACATATAAACAGTGAAAAAACCGGAAACTAAATACAAATGGGCGGCTGTGCTCAATTTTTCCATAAATTTCAGCTGTGCTCATTTTTTCCAAAAATTTCAGCTGAGCTTATACTTAAATCATATTTATCCATCCATCATCTTCCAACATCCATCTGAAGATAAGATGCAAGAAAATTTCCCAAGCTTGGAAGGGTGGGGGTGTGGATGACCTATCAAAGTAGGTGACATCAATCAATCCCTAGTTTGTGACTAACTTGTATAAAAACACTAGCCCTAAATACCAATTCCCGATGTCTGCACTCTGCACTATTTTCAATTAATATACCAGCTTCTATTAGTTTTTTACTTTTTAGTAATTTCCTGCTCATCCTATGCTATACCACTTGCAAATTCAATAGTTTTTAGTTTTAGGGTACATTTTTTATTGAAGTTTTTTCAATAGGAAATCGGTTATTTGATTGAGTTGGTTATAGTGAAGCCGGTGCCAGTTACCAATTCCTATTGTTTGAAAACTTTTATAAACCGCTAACCCTAGTGACCAATTCTCGATGTATGCGATATTTACAATTACTATACCAGCTTCTATTAGTTTTTAGTAGTTTCCTGTTCATCCTATGATATATCACTTGCAAATTCATTAGTTTCCATAGGGAAACAGAAAAGAGGTTGATTTTTTATCAAATTATTTTTAGGAAGTCCTGCAATTTAGTTGATTGTAGTGTATAGTGAAGCTGATGCTAAAACGTAATGGCGGCTGCAGTGGATGGAATGTGATGTTGTCAATGATTGTCTGTGTTTAGCTATGCTGTGTAAAGCTTAATAATTTGTCACGTTCGGTGATTTTTGTTCTCTCTTATAATTTTCACTGGTATTTGGCTGAAGCACAGAGAATGAACATTGATCTTCCTGTCAGTTTGATATTCCAATGGACCTCTTACATTTTGATTTTTCAGATTACTGTTGGTTGAACTGTCACTGGATCTCGCACCTCTTTTTTTTTATTTTTTTTATTTTCTATTTTTCTCGTTGCATATATCAGCATTCCTTATCAAGAGGAAAGACTGATGGGATGGGGACGGTGGTAGATCCGAGTTTGGTTGAAATGTTAGTCTTGGTCTACCATAGGTTGCTGTATTGGTAGCATTATTTTTGAAGGAGCGTGTTAATATGTTTACATAGTTGTGGAAGCAACCTTTTGCCTGATTGAATTTCAGAGGGTCTTATTCTAGTGTTTGCCTATTTCAGGCTAACATGCCTAGCTGAGTGGCTCTCATGCTGGGCTTTGTCAGGCCGCTGTTCAGGTTTAGTGGCTTTGTGAAGTGGCAAAACTTCATAAGTTGAGCCAGGTATAAAATTGCTTATACATCTTATGCTAAATAGGAAGTGAGTGCGTGCGTGCATTTTCCTTGATAAGAACTATGCAACCATTCTAAATATGTCCTGCTCATGTCTTAATTGCAAGGACTTAAGTTGCCAGAATATTGAAAGATTTAAACATCTTTTAATCAAAGTGATACTTTGAGGTATTACACATCACTTTCTATTTATTGGGCTTTACATTTTTTTATCTTCATACTTCAAACTTTTCCACTCATAGCGGGTTTGGGGACATCAAATGTCCTCGACCTCTTTTCTGTCATTCTATAGAGTAGGTTTAGTTCAATGCCTTTGAACTTTCACAATCTTGTCAAATTCAGTCAATGCCACAAATTAACCCAAAAACAATTTATAGTTGTTGGCAATGTATAGCTAATAACAAGTTGAACTGATAAACAAAGAATGAAGAACTCTTGTACCTTATGTGCCCAAGAAAATTGTTGGTATGTAGCCTGACCTTTTTAGTTAAATAGACTTTTGTAGAAGCCTTTAGCCTTGTCTGTTAAAGAAATCTTGGCATGAGCCTGACATAGGCTAGGCAGTATAGGTCCCTGTCGGTCGGTCTGACCTATTCCCCTATTTGTGCCCCTTTACCTAATCACTAATACACTCTCCTCAATTTGATCGTTATTTGAAATAGAACTGGTGTGTAAATATGAGGCTTGCTCAATTGTTGATTGCATTCTAATCGTCTATGTAGTGTGCATCACCTTTTGGCAACTATTTAAGTTTTTTATAAATTATGTAATAGTATCAAGTTTCTTGATATTGATTTGCTTATCATATATATTGGACTATTGGTTTAGCTCTAAGTAATATATGTGGTACACAATGTTTCGGATCTAGCCTATAAGCTAATCGTTATTATTGGTCATCCATATTTTTTGTAATAAAGTGATAATTTTTAGTCTTCCATAGTTGATCATTGTGTGATTCTTATTATTAATGTGATATAGCTTTGTATTTTGGTCTTTTTTTTTCAGTCTACCACAGAGATTTTAAATAGGAACAATTTGCAAGGCAACAAGGTTGCGGAGCAATTAGATAGCCTAATTGTGCTGATTTTTTTGCATCTTGAATCCTGTCAAAGCAATGGACGTATTGCTGAGGTATTCCCATCTATATAACTACACACTTTTGCATGCAATAGTACACAACATATTTTATATAATCTATAAACAGTGCAGGGAATGATTTTGTAACTGTTCATTGAATTATTTGGTTAGGTATTCGATATTTTACTGAAGTCATTTGAGAGAACTGTGCTGAATGCTTACAAGTCAAAATTTACCCAGGTAATGTTTATTTAGTTTTTACTGTTTCTAATTTTTGTAGTATGTTTCTTATTGGTACTATTTTTGAGAAATGCATTGTCAATGACTTTGTTTTGTTGCAGTTTGTGATATTCTATGCATGTGCACTGGACCCTGAAGGATGTGGTGTGAAATTTGCCATTGTTCTTACAGAGATGTTTGAATCTGATGTTAATCCTCCTATTACTAGGTAATGCTGGTTTACAGTATTGTGTTTTTTCGTAATCAAGATTCACCTGATCCACAAGGCCAATGGGGATTATGTATGCTAATTTGAAATTTAGAACCACTGGTTTACTGCCTCAAAATATTCTTTAATTTGATCAAATTTTTTAACTTTACAAACAGTAATTGTAGTAATCATGATGAACCACTTGTCCTTGCTTAATGCAGTTACTAGCATGATTGACCACCATTAATAATTTTTAAATCATTCTGCAATATGGGAAGACGCGGCATCTCAAAATGTTAGCCTTAGAGCCACAAATTAATTCCATCATAAAATGGGCACTGTTTCTCCGTTTCTTAAAATGCTATTGGATGTTATTTTAAACAAAGCTGAACTTCTGTGGAAGCTGTCATGCCGTGCCTATAACACTGCATATTGTTCAAATATAACTTGCAACATTTATAATTGTCTTCATGTATTTCAGGATGAGTGCTGTGGCTTATCTTGCTAGTTATTTATCTCGTGCGAAGTTTCTTTCATCTGAATTGGTTGCTAGGGTCATACAAAGGTTTGGAAACATATTGTGTTTACTTCTATTCATTACAAAATTGATTTCTATGTTCCATTATGAAATGAAGAAATTAATAGAGATTGGTTTGACTATCTTTTGTTGAGATTTCAGGTTGGTAGATTGGTGTTTTGCATATTGCGTGTTACATGATGTTGATATGAACCCGCAAGCACATCAAGTTTTTTATTCTGGTTGCCAGGTGAGTCTATTGACATTTATTTGATGGGTGGGGAAGGGAGGGCATTAATGTGTATTTCATATGTGCTTTTGATTCAGCTATTTCCCTTCTCCCTCATCTTTTATTTTGGTTGATAATACAATGAATGTCATGAATATAATCAATTTGTTTGACTGTCGATTAACTTAGTTTGACCTGGTAACGTTTGATTTTGTTTTTCAATTTCATTGTATTTTATTTTGTTCTGAGCAGGCTATCATGTACCTTCTGTGTTTTCGCATGAGATCATTGGTGGATGTTCCTAGGCTTAGAATGCAGCTTATCAAAATGCCTCTGGAGCCAATGTTGAAACATAAATTGAGTCCCTTGAAGGTAAGGAACATTTTAGGGAGCTGTCATGGTTTTATATCGTAAAGCATGCTTGACTGTCAGTTTTATGAATAAATTGATGAGTCGTGTCCTCGCTTTAAGGGGTGAAGATTGCGTTTGTTTAAACTTCTTTACAACCTTATGCAGCTTGTCTAAAATAGAGCCTGATATAAGCTTTTCTGACAGGTGTGTTTGCCTAGTGTAGTAGAGGAATTTCTTAGACAGGCAAAGGCTGCTCGGCTTTTTATGACATCTGAGTCATTTGTTTTCAATGATTTGCTCGAGTCTGATCTTTCCAAGGCATTTGGTGGGATGGATAGACTTGACATGTTCTTCCCATTTGACCCATGTTTGTTGAAGAAAAGCCAAAGGTAAGTTATTTTTCTGGAATGAAGAGATATTATTTGTCTGAAATAATTGTCTTGATTTTGACCTGGACATTTCATCTTGTTATATTGTTTTCTAATTTCTAACTTTGCTTTTGCTCTCCACTCCAACTGCTGTCTGTGTTGAACATCTCCAGCTACTTAAAGCCACATTTTGTCCACTGGTCAAGAGTCAGAACTACATATGATACCTATGACAATGACGAAGACAGTGATAGTGGAAGTGAAGCATCTGACGATGATTATGCTGACGAGAATGCAAAGGATATTATTGATGATGATATGAACATGGGTGTTGAAGCCGATCTTGATTTTGATGCTGACTTGAACAAAATGTCCATCACGCCCAAATCTATGAAATATGGGTTTGTGACACAGATGGAACGGGGTATGCGAATGCCGACAAGAATCTGACCATCCGGTAGTCTAGAGATTTTGTGATACATAATAGTATATTACTACATGTTCGTTCAAGCTTGTCGAGAAAGCCTGTCAATTTTGCAATGTTCTAGGCCAGCTACTACTCATCAACATAGTGGTCTTACAAAAAAAAAAGAGCATTCCTTTTGGGGGGGTGGTGGCTGTTGTGGTTTTGATGTTTAGCATTTTCTTCATTTTTTTTTGCCTTTTATTGACTGTTAAGGAAACTGAATATAGGCAGACAACTATAACAGATTCATTCCTCAGTATCGTGTAAGTATGATATTTATGTTAGTTTGAGTTAAATATTTATGTTAGTTTAATAAATTGTTCGTCTTGTGAGTTAAATATTTATCTCTTTTGACCATGAAATTTATTTAATACATTGAAAATTATTAATAGGTAAATAATAATCAAGTTTTATGATATTCAATTTAAAAATTATATAAATTGTTTTATATTCATTCCTAGCTTATAACAGATATAGAACTACATTTTATAAAGCATTTTAACTGTTCGTCTTGTGTTTGGGTATTGAAGAATTTTCCCTTTTTTTAATATTATTATTAGGCTTGAATTCATTTGATTACAATAGTTGCAATGAAAATAAGCAGCTTGCAAATAAGGTTTATTTAGAAGTTACTAGCTCATGATACACGATATATCGGGTCATTATTATCCCACGTGCAAGAAACAAACAACATTAATCAAGCTTTTCCAAAGAACAATGCAATTATACCTGCACCAAATGTGCTAGTGCAAATCATCAATAGCTAGGTTAGCTGGTTTATTTTGTTTACTTAGGACAACCAGGCCATTGAACATCTCTTGGAGAAAGGGTTTTAAGAACCGGATTTCTCTCGAAGAAATTAGTTGGCCTCAACTCAAATGCAGTGCTCAATAGTGGCATTATGGGAAAGTCTTCTTGAGCTGGAACATGATGAATTCCCACTACATGCCACATCACAATGTCTTTGTTCACAATGTCTCTATTCCTGAAAAATATTTTAATTCACAATTCAAATTAATTAGTATATAAGCTACTTAGATCAATTAATTTCAAATTTACAAAAACAAAAAAATAGTTAATTAATCATACTTTTTTGTCCAAACAGCTAAAGTATCATCTCCATGGCTATGATCAACAAAAAGCCCACCAGCCCATTTTTCAGTTCTATTATAAGGTGTGACCCAAAGATTATAATTGGTAAATGCGCCACGTATTTGTGGATAATCATCTTCCGTTAAAAGTGGATGAACTGGAATTGCTGGAATCAAACGGTATCCAACGTCGTTTCCAACCGCAGTTTTTTTGTTTGGATTCACAACTGTAAGCTCAGATGGGCCTAGCCCAATTATAATTTTTGCATCTGATTCGGTTTTAGCAGTTTGGGTCTCCGTGGTCCAATAACTCTTTCTCTTTGAACTTCCATCACTGATTCTAACGGTTTTTAAACTTGTTTTCTCAAACGAGTTGTGTGTACCATCAATATCAAGGTCAAGATAGTAAATGTAGAAGTGGTCGTGGTAAACACCAATGCTGTTTGCTGATACTAAGGTACCATGTAGATCTTCTTTAATCTCACCCTTGTGCTTGATATTTGTTCCCTTAATTTCCAATATACCCGATAATGCTATCTGTATAATTCATATACAAATTAATTAAAAGGTGTAGCAGTTGGAGGTTAGACAAAGGAAATGTCCAATTGAGTAATTAGTAATTACTTTTGTCTTGGTCTGATGTTTAAAATAGAAACCATGTTTGTAGCGATCCATCATTGAAAAGGGAACTAACTTTAAAATTTCAATTTCTGACTTTTATATGTTAATTCCAATTAAACATTGTATTTATATAAACACTTTTCAAATGACCGGCTAGACATTTGGGGTACATAATGATTCTAAATCGGGGAAATTAAGCAAAACAACGTACAAAATTATTTAATTGCAAAATTGTCATCTACTTTTACCTAAAAACACAATTACACTAGAGTCTAGTACATAACCAAAAAAAAAAAAAATAAAAAATATATATATATATATATATATATATATATATGTATATATATATAATAATTATAATAGAGCTCTCAATAAAGCCTCAAAGTTTCAATTTAAAAATCTCATACTAAACTCATAATGTTATGCCTCCTATTGAAATAATTTTTTTAAAATTCTGGTCTATTATTTCTTTATTTTTTGTAGGCTTTAAGTGAGGGGTTTCAGGGGCTTATAAGCCAAATGTTTTGTTGATTGAGATATTTTTTTAAAAAAATTTTCGATATTTATTTTTTTCGAAAAAATATCGGAAAAGTTTCTCAAAAAAATCTAAAATATTTTTTTCTAATTATTTTTTTGTCGAAAAACTGTGAGCAAAATCAAAAAATAAAACTCTGGAATTTTTTTATCGAAAAATTTTGAGAAAAAAAATTTATTTCTCAGAAAAAAATCAAAAATGAAATTTGAATTTCTTTTGAAAAAGTAAGGCTCACATAAACCCACAAAATTTTTAGGGACTTTTTAATTTTTGAGGTTTTCTTTTTTTTGGAACATTTTAAACTATGAAATTTTTGACCCGTGGACTGAAGCTAATAATTAGTGAACTTGTGAAATTCAAAGCAGTTTTAGTCGCATATAACTAAAATGTTAATAATATTAATGAATGAAATTATGATACGTACCGCGGGCTTGATAGAACCGCTTGTTTTGAACTCCCAATCTACAATGTTATCATAGTTGCCCACAGTCACTACACTTCTCACTATCAAGTTTACTTCTGTTCTAGATTCTTCAATCTGTAAAACTCGGAAATCAATAGTATAATAACGTTTGTTCCCATAAAAAACAATTAGAATAAACCTCAATTTAATCCCAAAAATATGATTCTTTCAAATATTATTTCTGAATTATAGAAGAATAATAAGTAGTTCTTCAACTATTATGAATTCATCAATTTAATCTATAAACTCTCCCTCATATTTTTCAAACTAAATTGATGAATTAATAATATTTTAAACAACATAGTCTCGCCTTATCATCAATAAATAAATAATTATTTATAATAGTAGAAAAAGAGATAACTAGTGGATTAATTAATTAATTGAAGGTAGATGTACTAGTTAATTAAGCAGTCTTACGAATTCATTAAGAATCCCAATTTCAGTGTGACGCCACATGATATTGCCATATTGTTCAAAAATACAAACAGCATTCTTCAAGAGGATTGGGGAACCATCAGCTGAGTGAGTGTATGAATCAATGAATTGAGCATTTGATGGACAATCACGATTGGGTATCAAAGACACAGTTGATAGACCAAAACCAAACTCGCCAGCATCAAAGAATGTCTTATAGTAAAAATCATCAGTGGGATCTTGATAAGGCACAAACAGCTCAGAAATGTAACCTTTGTATAATACACTACGAGACTTGTGCTTCTCTAAATCGTAAATTGAAGCCAATGATATTATAACACCGGCTCGCACGTCAAAACCTATATGAAACTTCCAATTGGCCCAGCTACATTATAATATAATATACATGTCAATCTCAAATAATATATACGATGGCAAAGTCAATTATTTAGATTAAATAAATATTATATTTCAGCGGAAAAAAAAAAGCTAGATCGTAGGTTTACCTTTCTACTATTCAGTTCAACATTGCTTAAAAAAATATATAGTAAAAAATTTGTTCAAGAGTACATTATGTTAGGGACATAAATTATGAGTACATTATGTTCGAGAATTTAACTTTGTAATTTCAAGATATAAAATTCGAATTTTCTCATAGATGATTGTAAAAAATAATAATTAGTGTCAGTTTAATTAATAATAATTCATCGTTCCCATATTTAAAAAAAAATATAGATTTAGTCTAATTATTATAGATGTAGTAAGAAATTAACACCTAAAAAAATAAAATAATATTAGTTACCTAACACTGTGCCCGTTGATCCGGAATCCTGGACCTTTAGGTTGATGACTAACCAAACTATGCTGTTTTGGGCCGAATGGTGGGCTCTGATGTGAAGCCCGGTATTCAGTATTCTTATCCGTAGGTACAGCTACAATATCTCTATCATGATACTCAACAATTTTCATAAGTTCAAGATCAACTACAATTTTAATTCCACTAATTGGCCTCACATATATATTAACAGTGTTTTCTTTCATGAAACATTCAATCCTCACTGTCCTACTACTTTTTTCTTCTCCAAACCAACCCATTGAGAAAGTTGAACAAACTACTTCAGAGAGGTTCAAACCTCTCTTGTTAACCGAAGCAATAAAAGGAGGATATTTTAATGGAAGCTCTATAGCAACGGTTTGTTCCTTAAGGGATAGTATAGGGAAACCAAATCCCGTGTAAACTTTGTCGGAGACAATGCTCCTTAACCTTAAATCAATTACTATTTCATGGCTTTGGCTATTGATGATAGCAATGACAAATGATTTACGAGGGATTGTTATAAGAGTTGGTTTTGTTTCATATTTTAGGACAACATCTTTTTCGGGGTCATCTAGGCCAATATAGTGGAATGCAACTCTATTTTTTGAGGTGGGATATTTGTGTAGAACTACGGTTTGGACAATGAAAAACTCTTTTTTGGTTAAAGGGTCGAGTGGGTGTTGAAAATGTAATGAAGTTAATGAAACTACGACTTGTAAGGAGAAGAGTGTCAGCGCAAAAAAAATCGCAAATTTAATGGTAAAAGACATGGTGTGATTTATGAGTTAGGTTGAGTTTTAGTTTGTGTTGTGTGGAATTGAAAAATGGTGATGCCCTTAAATACACTATGTCTTGCACCTTACGCATGCATGTGGTTTTATTTTTTTACTAAAAAGAATTCCATGCTAGATCGGTTTACTAGGATCACGTCAACGATATATTACTTAATTTGTTATTAGCTAATACTAAAAACTTAAGCAACTAGCTAGCTCCTTGAATTAGCATTGCGTTTTTCCCAATAATATTATATCAAGATATGTTTTGTGTTGTTTATACTGAACCAGTTTTTTGAGCTAGCCATAGAATTTGATTTCACTTGGCATATTAAATGAAGGAGTACTTATATTATACCTAAGATATTTTCTTTTGAAGCAAGATATGCAAATATTTTTTTTTTCCTATTTATTAATCGTTTTGATTACTACTTTAAGATCATTGATACAGTTTTTAGTAGTGTTTGGCTATTGATGATTAGTACTTTACCTCCACTTATTTTGTTTTGAGGTTAAATTAGCAATTTACAACTTAAAGTTGTATTTGACAATTTTTTTTAATTATATCTGGTTAATTTGCACCTATTAAAAGATGAGTAGAGGTACGTTAGCAAGTTCATTTAGTATTTATTAACTTGCACCCACTTTTTTCAGTTGAGTTAAATTAGCAAGGTACACTTTGAGATATATTTTATAAATTTATAGTTATGACCCGTTAATTTACACCCTATTAAAATATAAGGTGTATCAAGTGAGATGAGTTATCGAGAGATGGGAGCATGAATTATGACAACTAGATGCTAACTCGCGCGTTGCGGGGTATATTTTAATTTATTTAATTCAAGTGGATTTAAAAAAAAATCAATATGAAGTTTTATGTTCCAATTGTCAAATGATTATTGATATAGTAGTTATATCAATAATATATATATATATATATATATATTTATTTTTATCAATGTAATTTATAGAAGAGAAGTACTCAACAATAAAAGGCACATATAAATAGTCGAAATATATTTTAGAGGTAAGCAAGAGAGACATATGTACTCTCAATTCAGAATAAGTTGAAGAAACTTCTCATCTTATTAAGTTCAATATTATATATTATAAAAAGATGTATACAATTGCTAGCAAATAAGTAGATGACAGGTAAAGGCAAGAATGTGAAGTTGATTAATGCAGACAAAAAAAAAGTATTGTATTGAGTAGTAATGTAGAATTAATGTGAAAGATGTTGAGCAAACGTAATGAAATAATAATGTCACGTTATGAAATAATAATGTGGGATTAATTTAGAAAATTTTGAGTAAACGTTATGAAATAATATTTAAATAGGAGATATAGTATAAGATAGTGGATGTGAAACTCTCTACTAAGACGTACACGTCAGCTTTTTGGCTGACGTGGAAAATGTTTGTATACGTGGAGGAAATTATATGAGGTAGCAGCTGTTTTAAATATATATAATAGATTAAATTTTAATGTATGGTTACAATTTAAGAATGCACGTGCTTTTCCTTTTCATCAACTACGCCTCCGTTCTGCCCCTTTCAATTGGAGATGTTCCTCCAGACCATGAAGATTAGAAATAGCGTTAGCAGCACCACATTTTCCACGGCAACAAAAGCAAGAGGTCCAAATTTTCGAAAAAGGAAACCAAGAGCTCCAATTGTGTGTGGCTCAATAATTCCCCTATTTTTCTATTCCCCAGCAACCAATGATTCTTTTATTGGCATACTCCTACCATTCTACTCATCAAATTACACTCAAAAAGTTATATTAAGAGTGACATGCACTAATTATATAACATCATATTCCATATATATTTTTCAAATCAACCGTGAGATTAACAGTGACATGCACTAATTATATAACATCATATTGCATATATATTTTTCAAATCAACCGTCATATTGAAAATTACTGCCATATAGTTGTATCAACAAATGTTTACATTAATCAATTATTATTTTCTATGTACAAGATGCGTCAAGATTAATGACATTAATGAAGTACATACGTTAATCTTGACCCATTTTTTGTGTCAATTTTATCGATCGTGGCTCCGTTTCATCAGAAACAGCTGCGTTTCTTTCCTTGGGCGATTTGTTTTTAGCCGATTTCGATCACCACGTTTGTCGTCTCAAAAAAATTGTATCGTTTTTGGATTCCTCGCGTTGAAACCTTCAAGAAGCACTATTCATTTGCATTTTTCGGTGAAATTGACGTCGGACCTTTCTGGCACTCCGACGAGTTGTTGCGTCTCGGCGATTTTGAGAACTCCTCGTTTATTCAGATTCACTCGTTGTACATTGTCGATCTGCAATTGCGGTTGAAAACTTCTATTGATTTCTGTGTTTAAGAAAGTGTCTAAATAAGGTAAGGGGTGAGAGAGTGTTTGAATTCATGAGTATAATATATTGTGAGATGAACGAGAAAATCGTATTTTCCAACGATTCATCTGGGGCTCGCTACGTACGACAGTAGTCCTTTGAGAGATAAATTAATTAATGTGAAAATATGAGGATTGTGAGATTAAAATGTTAAATAAAAATGTTTATAAGGTGTTGATTGATTTAATTTTCGATAATTGTGTGGTATTTGATATTATTGTAATGTTGGATGTCGAATGAAATTCTGTGCATATGTTTGATTAGACAAATTTATGTGATGTGATAATAAAGGATGAATGCATTGTAAGATATATGTTTATGTGATGATAATTATGATTTTTGAATGACGATAGTGATGCTATAAATTTGTGATGAGTTTATATGATGATTGTGATTATGTATGATTAATGATGTTATAAAATTGTGATGAAAATATTGAAGTACTCCATAATCGATGAAATAGTGATGATTCCAACTTGTGCTAAAGATGCTCTTAATGGAGTAATCTGGGCTAACGAGGAGAGAAAATAGATGTTGGGAATATTTGAAGTTGATATGAATTTTTGAAGTGGAGATTATTTTGTCATCATATAGGTAAGGTCTGACAAGCCTAATGATTCTGGGGAAGTACAACTGAATGAGCCTGATCGTGGCGGTCTACTGTTGAACCTTAAGACAAGATTGTTAGACCTTAGAGGTATTCGGGTGGGGAATTCCTATGTGGCTTGGAGGTAGCACTCCAAATGTCGACGGGAGCTACCATGCAACATACGTTTACCTCGATTGTCGCATATATGTGTCTCGGGTTGAGTTGAGAGGATCAATGAGGACAGAGCCAATTTGAGTTGTCCGTCCACCGGGATGGTAGCGTAGTATCAAACCTCCTAACCAAGTACTTCAGAGTTAGAATGGTACCAAATTGTGAAGTAGATCGAATCTAAGCTCATGCATAATACTGCATTTTTGTGTGATTGTTTTCTTGTGATTAATGTGTTTCAAAAGTGATAATAATTTCCCTTGGATGATGTGACGATATGACGATATATTGATATATTGATTTTACTTGAGTGATTTTGACATTATAATATGATATTATTTTTCTTGAGTGTTTCGATATATTATGATGTGTTATGATACGATCTATTATGATTGTTTGCGTGTTCTTCTTACTTATATTATACTATCAACATTATTTCGAAACTCACCTCCTTCGTTGTTTGTGTTTGACTGACTTGACCATGCGTTTGCGAAATCGCAGTTATTACAGGTTAATGAGTCTGAAAGTTCAAGTTTGGGAGAAACCTCGCTCTGATAGGTGATACCGAGAATAAGGATTGTAACTTGTATTTTACTTATTTAATTTGAAATGACTTTTTGCATGAAAACTTTATAAGTACTATTAAGTTCTTGGAATTAAATTAAGAAATTCTAGTTAAATCAAGTTTATGGAGATTGTCATGTTTGATAGAAGAAGAAAAAAAGTTTGAAGTGTTCCTTTTAATTTTGAGAAATGTTATATCTAAATTAGTTACAAATATTTTTATTTCCTTTGAAATAAATTTTATTTATCTACTCTAAATTTTTAAAAAAATAAAGTATAAGTTATTATATATTATTTTATGATTTAAAGTGTCACAAATTTTACGTTAAATATTTTGGATAGTCCAATTTCTCATACTCTAAACCTGTACCTATATAAACCCGAAGTTTTGCAAATTAAATAAGATAATCCAGCGAGTTTTATTGTTGGTTAGGTCCTGCTCACCTTTACTAATTAGGCATGTATTTACCGTTAAATATACCTTAGCTAATCTTAAAAATACTGGTAGGCCCCATTGATTTTAAAATAAATAAATATAATAGAAAAATAAATAATAATAGTTTTTTACTAAACAAACAATATATATTTATTCAAATAAAAGAATATATTGATTGAGAAGAATATAAATTTAAAATCGTTAAAATATAAAATGAAACATTTATGAACATATTCACAATATCTAAGATAATAGTGTAAATTTAGAAATGTGACATAATAAATTGAGTAAAATACTTATATCTTCAAATCTCTAACGTTGATGATGCAAAGTCACTGACTGAATTTGTAATTGATTAAAAGTAGTTTGTCAATCTGAACAAGACGACCATCGCAATAAGACCGCAAACCAAAAGACGAAATCACAAGCAAAACATTAAACAAAAACTAAATAAACGTATAAATCATTTATATTTAAATAAAATGAAAAAAATTAAGAGAATAATTTTAAGACAAAAAATGAATTTAAACCATTCTTCTCTAGTTTTTTTTTACTAAGGAACAATATTGATTCATTCAAATCGATAAAAATTACAATTGAGAATATTACGATTCAAAATCACTAAAAACTAAAAGGATAAATTTGCGAACAAGCTCATAGGACACATGTTAATAGCATAAAAAAACATAATATCTAAAAATGTGACAATGCTTACAAATACGACAAATTTGAGATGTCCGAAATATCTAAGCCTCCAGAGTTGTAACATTGACGACGTTAAAGTCGTTGATTGATTTTGCACTTAATCAAAACTAATATGTCAACTTGAATCAAAGAACACCGCAACAAGACGAGAAATTAAAACATCCTACAAAAATGACGAACAAACACAATGTCGCACTAACCTAATAGAACACCAACCTTAAAAATTAAAACCACCATCGTTCTTTTGTGCTAAAAGGTTTCTCTTATGTATGAGGTAAATAGTTAAAAAGAAAGTCTTTAAGTTCTAACTTAACTAACAAATGTCGATATTATTAAGTTGGACGTCTTATTCTGAATTTAAATTCAAAATTTCACAATTGTGTAAATTAATTATAGTAGTATTTATTATATCTTCTCGTATAAAATAAAATAAAATAAGATGAGTGAGGACAAAAATCCAGCTCTTATTGTGTCGCAAACTTGAAATGGGTCTCCATATAAATTTTAATATTGAATGAGACATATAATGGAGTAAATAAATACTAGCTTTTTATGTATATGAATGCATGATCCACGAGGATATAACTTTATGGATAAATCAGACAATTATTCTTTGAAGTTTTCGATTCGCTGCAGTCCATATTTTGGATTTTATTAATAAGTATCTTGGCCTTAAATGGAAATAATTGAAGGTATTAGACTTTCATAATACAAATGAATTTAGGTTAAAGTTATTGTTGTTGAGACATATATCTACGTTTAAGGCCTTAAACATAATTATTATTGACTGAGAGGACATTTGAAAAATAACATTTTTTAATATTAAAATAATAATTTCACATTTGAGAGTTATGAAGAGATAAAAGGGAAGTGTTTTAAGGGGAGCCAAAAAAAGAGAGATAGAGATAAATATTTGGCTTATTTAAGAAACTTATAGAATGAAAAGAAGGTTTATAATTTTTAGTTTTTATACTATTACGAAATAACAAAGAAAGAATTTGAAGAAATTATTTAAACACTTCAAAATCTTCCTCATTCATCAATACATTTTTTTTAAAATAAAAAATTAAATAAGTTATAAAATATTTCTAAGAATGATTGAAATGTGATTAAGATGTTATATAATAATAAATAATGTTGTTTTTAAAATTGTACATTTTTTTAATTATAAATTCAATTTTTAAGATTATAATGGATTTTCTAAAATGTTTAAAACGACTATGAGTGGAGTTGTATTTTTTATACCTTAAAATAATATAGTGATCATCTTCACACTTTATAAAAATATTACTGCGGTAGGTTTTGTACAATTTTTTTCTATCTTTTTTATTGATAATTATAGAAAAAGATACAAATAATTAATAGTATGTTTTAATTGTTAATCACAAAGTATAACCATTTTTGTGTGTCAAAGAACCTTTTTCACTTTCGTGTCTCCATGGAATGGCAGTCATTTTAGGGGTTTTTTTTGTGGACCGATTCACTCTGTAGATTAAGGTTACAATTTTTCAATGTTAATAGTTGTTTCAATAATCAAAAAATAAAAGAACATAAATATGATTATCCTCTTAAAAAATATAAAAATTGTGATCGAATAATTTAAATCATATAGTCTGTACTATTGTTGCTACACAACTAAAATAATCGTTTATTGGCTCACCAAAAAATTCGAACAGTCAGATTATTAATATAAAAATAAAAAGATAACAGCAGAGATAACAAGTCGATTATGAAGCACGGGCGTGCCTTATCATTTATAACTTTATATACGTAAATCATACTCAAACAGTCTGGCAGTTTATGGATTTTTTCTTTCAAAAAAGATATCATTATATATTAAGTTTATGTTTATTATATATTTTAAATTCTATTGATAAAAATTAATATATTTAGTGTAAATTTTTATTAAATTTATTATTTTTGTTGATTTAATTTTACTTACAAATAAAAAATGGAAGAATTATGTGTTAAAGTAAGAAATTAAATAAAAAAAGTAACAAATTAAAGATATATAGTTTTAATCTAATTGATTTGGTCTAAAGATAAAAATACATTGTAGATTGTGGATTTCAAACCCACTAGTGTGATTGAAAAAAGAGTAGAAGATAAATATAATTTCTTTTTATAAATGTTTTGTTCAATTGTCTTTTAAGTGGGACACTATTCTCTAACTATAATTTTTTTTTCATAAATATCTATACTTGTGGAACTATGTATATTTTTGTATAAATATGGAAAAATAATGAGTAAATCCAAAAAAGTCTAGTTATAATGAAAAAAAAAGGTTTAAATATGTTTTTTGTCCTTATGATTATAACATTTTTTAATTTTAGTCATTTTAAAATAGTTTCTCCATTCAACTTCTGTTAAATTTTTTTAACATCATTAAGTTTTTTTAAAAAAAAACAAAAAATAAATTAGAAATTAAAAATCTTGATCATTGTTTGAAAGAGTGGCCAAGATTGAGAACCTCTTTTCACGTTCTATTGCCCATTTTCTCTTCCTCTTCTCACGACCTTCTCACCTTCAAGGGAGAAAATCAAACGTTACTCCGAATGTGTCTGTGTTATTCTCCAATTCGCAAGGGCAGGAGCACGCACCCTCTTCTCATTTGTTTTTGTTTTCCACTTGCTAGCTTCATTCTTCTTGTATCCAAATCACAATCTTTGGTCGTTTTAGAACCAATCGTGGTCGGGAGTTGAGTTATAAGTTATGCATTTCGTGGTTGCATGTTGGATCTGAGATGTGGGTAAGGAAAAAGTTTGAAACTTTTAACATGTAATTCATGAAGCTGAGAAGTGGTTTTGTAGCAATGTATGTTTGTTTAGTTGGGACTAAAATAATATAACCGTTTTAACAAGTTTTTGTTTGAATACTATAAGGAGACAATAGAAATTAGGGTTCTCAATTTTGGCCACCATTTCAAACAATAATCATCAGATTTTTTATTTTTAATTTATTTCTTAGTTTTTATTAAAAAAAAGCTTAATGGTGTTAGAATTTTTTTAACAGAATTTGGACTGATGGACCATTTTAAAATGAATATGTAATTGTAAGGATATGAATCAAACAAAAAATCTTACGAGGATTAAAATAAAAAAATATTATAATTACAAAGATTAAAAACATAATTAAAAAAAAAAACCATCGCTTACACAACATGACAGTAAATTATTTTCATGTTTTAAATGTTACTAAAATATATGTGTTAGAAAGCATGCATCCGTGTCTGTAAAAATCTAACTCCAGTAGCAAATGTTATTATTATTGATTTGTATATATGAATTCGAACTCATAATCCCGTAATTGTTTACAATTCTTTTACCATTACTTTTGCGGGAAAAAAAAGAAGCATGCATTGTTGTGATGAAATATTATTTTATATTATGTAATTTTTCACATAAATATACAAATGTAAATAGGAATCGAACTCTAAATTCAAAATGAAAATATTTTAATTTTTCTAAAAACAAGATAATCATATCTAAATTTAGAAATACGATTTTGTTAATTGTGAGTACAATATTAATATTTGTAGTAATTAGCAATATATGTATATATAAAATGTGAACAAATATTAAAAATTAACTAATAAAATTTAAAATGAGTATATTAATAATTGTGATGTGTTAATAGGTGTTAACACATAATTATTTATAGAGAAATCATGAAAGAAAATTTTGTGCTCAATAGAGTGATTAATACAATTTTCTCATAAGAGATTAATTTGTAAGCACAAACAGTATAAAACTTTTTTTAACATATACAATTAATTAAAATATGTCAAATAGATATTTTTAGAGATAGTACATAAGACTTAATTCAACTGACAAATGTCGAAATTATTATGATAAGTATCATGTCCAAGTTTGAACCTGAGACTTCATATAGTTGTATACGAATTAATTTATCATTTCATTTAAAAAAAAAAAAATTATACACTATCCATATATACATTAAATTATTTTATAAATATTTATTTCGGTATATTGTGTAGTGTTGATCATTATTTTTTATACAAAGTTTCCATCTTATATATATATATATATACACACACAGAAAACAAGTCGATTATGATGCACGTGCCTTATAAATTATACATCAATCGTACAGCCTGGATTTGATCATGAGCTAGAAATGGAATATATCTTGTCCAAAAATTGATGACTTCCGGTCCCAAATGAAAAATTGTCTTTTAAAGTAGGTTGTCCAAATCTAAACAAATCTACAAATCAATTTAAAAAATTGAAAACTATATAAAATATTTTTAGATGTTTTTGAATCTTCTACAAAGAAAATTACTTGAATGAGAGATTTTAGATTGTTTTTTCAAAACCTTATATCTAATATAACCAATTCAATTTTTACCAATGTGAGATAGTTAATTGTGTTTTAATCAATTATTTGTTGGTTTTTAATTTTTTAATAATACTTATAATTCCACGATGTTATTTTTCAATCATTATATATATATATATAAGGAAGTGACTTCGATATATAGAGAGAATCACATGATCTAAAAGATAATCATAGAAACTTTATGTTTTTCATCAAATTAATCTATTACTTTACTGTGAGATTCTAATGTTAGTATTAATATATTTTTAATAATTGTAAATTAGATCAAACTAAAATTAATTTATTTAAAATTAATATATTTAATCTAAAATTTAGATTAAATAAATTAATTTTTATAGACTTAAATTTATCTTATATTTAAGACCAAAATCAAACATGTCAATTCTTATGGGTCCAATTTTAATCATCATTATCATGAATTTAAAAATTGGAGCATCATTTTTCGCTCTGGAAATAATAATGACGATGATAATAATAATAATTTACGTCCAACTTGTATCTTCGTTGACCGTTTGGCGCCATCGGTTCCGTGAATATTGTAGAAAGAGACATAATAGAGTATATCAGCGTAATTTAAATATTGATGTATTCATTCTATTGAACAAACAAACCCTTCAGTTACGCAAACTTTCCATCCAGTATTGTTCTGAAGTTGGTATATCTGTAAGAGTGGGCACATGATAATTATTCGTTTTTGCTTTTCTGATCGGTCGTAGTATTAAAATAAGGCCGTGCACAAATCACAAGTGGGAATTCTCATATAATTTAATCTATAAAATTTATTTACAATTTAAGATAAAATGTTAGTTTCAATAAAATTATATGCACTCCATGATCTCTCCTTCTGTGTTTCTTTTGATCGTTAAGGTCGAATTGTTGGACAATACAATTTTATGTAAGGTGTTGTATATAAGATTTAGCCCCCTAGAAGGTCTATTTTGGTGAGATGGGCATCAATATTGATAAATGCAAAAATGAATAATATCATTAAGTAGTAAAAGAAGTAAAATAAGTCTTTTTAAGTTTTATTTCAACTTATAAATATAATATTATTAAATTAGATATTTTGTCTCATTTTTAAAATTCGAAATACTGCAGTTGTATGAATTATTTATAGTGATATTCACAATATCTTCTATAAGTAAAAAAAATGCAACAAAGATAGAAAAGGTTAAATGATTTTTTTTTATTAATAATGTTTGTTTGATTTTACGGTGAACCCTAGAAATTATATTCTATAATTTTTATAAAACTACAATGATTCATCGTAATTTTATGGATCCCATTATAAAATCAAACATACATTTATAGATGCATATTTCTTATTTTATCTTTACAAAACTATCGATATATGTTTTTTTAGATAAAAATAAAAGAGTAAGGAAAAAAAAAAATGCGTCAGAAATAGTAAGACAAAATAAAATGAATACATAATGAGATGACTTTTCTTACTTTAACAAAATTAACTTATCTCATTTAAAATAATGGCCACAAAACAAAGGTGAGAAAATTGACAAATGTTAAAAAAATTGTTACTCACTAATAACTTCTTGTTCGGGTCAAAATATCTAAAATATTAAAATAGTTTTTTATTTTCAATTCAAAATATTATCTCTTTTAATTTCTCCTCAAATATTTATGTTTGTAAATCTTTATATATATATATATAGTGAATATTATTGTACTAAATTTTGTATTATGACCACACAAAAAATTCGACAAGACTACGACATAAAAATCGTTCTAAAAGGATAGTGGTATTATGACCACTCAAAAATCGATGGAACTACGGCAAAACATCCGCTACGAAGGGACTACGACATAACAACCGCTCTAAAATACGAAAGGACTACGACATAACAACCGCTCTAAAAATCGAAGAGACAACGATACAAAACCACTTTAAAATATCAAAGAGACAATGATATAAAACCGCTTTAAAATATCAAAGGGACAAAAAGAAAGGGGAGAAGTGGCTCGAAAATTAGGCGAACAGAATAAAAAAGAGAGAAAAGAGAAAGTTGGGAAGATCGGAATAAAAAAGAGAGAAAAAAAAATTGAGAAATACATCCAACTTTAGTGTACTTTCACAATAGTTTGAAACTCATTATATAATGATGGAAGCAAACTTACATATGATTTATAACTAATGTGTAACTTTAGCATATTAAGAGTTGAAAACTACTCAAAATATGAGAGTTTTTCAATGTGGGACTTCAAAAAAAAATTGGGACTTAGAATTTTAAAAAACATGTTTCTTTCCACTTAAATTTACAAAAACAAATTCTTTCCAATATAAAACTTCAACAAATTTTTTAAATTCACACAATAACATACTCTATGTTCGAAAAGTAGAACATCATCATATATGAATTTTATTATCGCTTATACTCAATTTATATATCTTTGGTTATCTAAAAAAACCAAGAGATCGAAAATCAAGAACTAATAAAATCAAATATATTATATTACCAAATGTCACGTCTAGAACGTAATTATCCCAAAATTGTCAACTTATCGTCACAAGAATTACGTTACCTACATATATGAGAAATTTTAAATTATAAGGAAGAGATCAAGTCCTTGAAATTGCACTATGAATTAGTACGCAACCGAACTATTAAAAAAAAATTCACTTTCTAAACAAAGATTGCACCAATCTTTTATAAAGTCGATCACTTGAGTATGTGAAAATTATATAAAAAGAAAAGTTTGATAAAAACTATTTCAAATTTTAAATCTATCTGATACAACATTATTAGATGATAATAAGATTAAATAAAAACATTATGGTAAATTTTGAATTTTTTAAATATAATTATCATTCTACTTAAATTTTCTATTATAAGTAATGTTTTTGATTTAAAAAATTGAGAAAGTATTGATTGAAGAATTTATTTTAAATTTATTAAAATAAATAATTAAGTAAAAATAAAGTTAACTGATTTTACATAATACTACAAATTAAACTTAATTCATGATAATTAGTGTCTTTTTTATATAAAAAAAGTTCAGTACGAAAAAGTACACACGTGATAATTACGTGCAAAAAAGTACACAAACAATAATTAGTGTTTTTTTCGTAGGACTTTGATATGTTTTGAAAAATCGCCATTTTAAAAGGTGATTACTATGTATCTTTGAAAAGCCGACATTCTAAATGCGATTTGGTGGAAGTTTTTTTTTAAGGAATTCGTTTTTGCAAATTCGGACAAATAAGCCACCTTTGTAAATAGCAACTTCTAACTAAGTAAAAAAAATTAATTTGATATATAATTTTCAAAAGAAGATATATTAATAAAAAATTCAAAAATAAGTTATTAAAAAAGAAATCGCATAAAAGTACACAGAAGATAATAATTATGTGAATAAAAAATTTATTTTTGATACAATTTTTCTACATAGATCAAAGAAAAAATTAAAACATAGAGTAGGTATGGGATCGTTATTGGGCATGTAGTTACCTCACTATTATTTAAAGAGACCTTGGGGAGCTTACATTCCACACAACACAACTCGCTAGTGGCAAAGATCACAATGGCTTCCACCACCATGAAACTTGCATTTTTGTTTGCTATGACACTCATCTTCTTGCAAGCCGTAGTTTCCGTTACACCATTGCATTTTCAACATCCACTTGACCCTTTAACTAAAGAAGAGTTTTCCATTGTCCAAACCGTAGTTCTACACAAATATCCCACCTCAAAAAATAGAGTTGCTTTCCACTATATTGGTCTAGATGACCCCGACAAAGATGCTGTCCTAAAATATGAAACAAAACCAACTCTCATAACAATCCCACGTAAATCCTTTGTCGTTGCTATCATCAATAGCCAAAACCATGAGATAGTAATAGATTTAAGGTTAAAGAGCATTGTTTCCGACAATATTCATAAAGGATATGGTTTCCCTATATTATCTGTTGATGAACAAGGTGTTGCTATAGAACTACCTTTGAAATATCCTCCTTTTATTGCCTCAGTTAACAAGAGAGGGTTGAACCTCTCTGAAGTAGTTTGTTCAACTTTCTCAATGGGTTGGTTTGGAGAAGAAAAAAATAGTAGAACAGTGAGAGTTGATTGTTTCATGAAAGAAAACACTGTTAATATATATGTGAGACCAATAACTGGAATAACAATTGTTGTTGATCTTCAACTTATGAAAATTGTTGAGTATAATGATAGAGGGATTGAAGCTGTGCCTACTGCTGAGAAAACTGACTATAGAGTTTCACATCAGAACCCACCATTTGGACCAAAACTAAATAGTTTGGTTAGTCATCAACCACAAGGTCCAGGAGCCCATATCAACGGTCACAGTGTTAGGTAATCTTCTTGTTCTTTTTTTTTATTCTGTCCTTTTTGGGTGTTGGTTTCCTTAATTGGTAAGTCCAAGAATGAGATTTTGTTTCTGCCAAAAATAAAATCTTTTCGGTGGTAATTGTACTTTGTAGGTTCAACTTTTTGTTATAATAAAATTTAGTAATTGCCTATAGTATCTATTTAAAAAAACAAAGTACTGGAATTTAATAAAAAATATATAAGTAATGTGGGAGATATTTTTATTCAATACATCTATATAATATTTATCCAATCCATATATATACAGAAAAATAACTGTTGAATTTATTTCAATCCATTCATTTAATTTAATAATATAAATTATTACCCATCCATATTTTTTTCTAAATCCGATAGACCATTTAAAATAATAACAGAAAATCCATTAGATTAAAAGAAAAAATAAACATCTTCAAAAAATAAAATAAACAATATAAAATTATTCATTTTCTATCGATACTGAACTATAGTGTTTTGACAACGGTACTGTGATGGTGATCGACTATTCATCGCAGTGCTCTGGCCGCCACAATTTTTTACTAATTTAAAAAGTGTTTTTGTTTTAATTTTTAAACAATTCCATGGTTGGATTAATTATTCATCCATTAAAAATTGTTAAAGGGTGGATTGAATGATTTTTATTAAATAGGTGATGGATATGGATTGAAATTTTTGTAGTCTATTTCTAATTGTAAAATGGATTAATGGATACCATTATAACCTACCTCAAAATTTATGCAATTCATCCATTTATACAATGCTTGTTGATTATAGTATTAGCTAGTATATATGTGCATGTTTAATTTGTTCAGCATATACAAATGAAATCATTGGTTAAGATATAATATATATATGTTTGTTCAGCTGGGCCAATTGGAGGTTTCATATTGGATTTGATGTGCGAGCTGGTATTGTAATATCACTTGCATCTATTTACGATCTAGAGAAACATAAATCTCGTCGTGTACTATACAAAGGTTACATTTCTGAGTTGTTTGTGCCTTATCAAGACCCAACTGAAGAATTTTACTTTAAGACATTCTTTGATTCTGGAGAGTTTGGTTTTGGTCTATCTACTGTGTCTTTGATACCCAATCGTGATTGTCCATCACATGCTCAGTTCATTGATACATACATTCACTCAGCTGATGGTACACCAAGTCTCTTGAAGAATGCAATTTGTGTTTTTGAACAATATGGTAATATCATGTGGCGTCACACTGAGACTGGAATTCCTAATGAATTTGTAAGAATCTTTTATAACACATAATTCAATTATTCTCTTTGTAATTTTGTTAACATTTTTTATTTATTAAAAAAAATTGGTTTTGGCAGCCTGAAGAGTCTAGAACCGAAGTCAACTTGATCGTAAGGACCGTAGTCACCGTCGGAAACTATGACAATGTTTTAGATTGGGAATTCAAAACAAGTGGTTCTATCAAACCCGCGGTATGAATGTATATAATTTTTTATTTTTTTACGGACTGTTACTTATTTATTTATTTATTATTAGTAACTCTTAAGTTTGTTTTTAAAGAAATTAAAAAAAAATTGATTTTATAATAAAATAATTCATATTTTTAAGTTCAGATAATAATTGTGCAAAATAAGTGATTGGTTATTTTTGGACCGCACGAACACGTGGAACCCACGTGGTTCATTCCCAATCCCCTAGGGTTTTCTGACAAGAAATTCCAATCGTTTTTAGTAACCACGCATGATAAATGCAAGAGTAAAATGCTACTAGTAATAGTATGGTGTAAGGTGGGTCCATCACTTATTCCTCTTGGATTTGGTTTGGAATTAACACAACATCACATAAACAGTTTATTCGGTGAAAATTAATTGTTGTGTATGAATATTTTGCCGCAATTTATTTTATTTTATTTATAATATTATGATTATTTAATAATAATCTAAAATTTTAATAAAGAGCAATAATATTTTTAAAAAAAATAATTCTTTTGATTTTTATAATTGAAACAATAATTTTATAAAGTCAATTTGATAAAAACATAGAGGATAAACGAATGTATGTATTAAAATTTGATTAATAGAATCGATATTAATAAAATTATTGTTTAAAGTTATAGTTTTCGAAGTATATTATCAATCGTTATTATAATTTTGTATAATTTTTAAGTATGATATCTATGAAAATGATTGACATAAGAGTTTGCTTTAAATTTCATTACTATTTTTTTAACGGAAAGTCTTCACTACTTTCTATGGACAGTTTGTTGATTTGCTTAAAAGTATTTTTTAGACAAGATTTAAAGATAGTATTTTTTAGACAAGATTTAAAGTCACTTTTGGTTTGGTTAGTAATAGTGATCAGTGAGAGTGAGAAACATGTGTTATTGACTTATTATGTATATAGGAGTAACGACCAAGAGGCAACAATACTCCATTTGGCATATCCTTAGTCAAATCTAAATTAAAGTAACTAATTAATTTTTCGATGCATGTATTTATACAGATAGCACTATCGGGTATATTGGAAATTAAGGGAGCAAATATTAAGCACAAGGATGAGATTAAAGAAGAACAACATGGTACATTAGTGTCAGCAAACAGCATTGCTGTTTACCATGACCACTTCTACATGTACTATCTCGATTTTGATGTCGATGGTATAAACAACTCTTTTGAGAAAACAAGTTTAAAAACCGTTAGAATAACTGATGGAAGTTCAAAGAGAAAAAGTTATTGGACCACGGAGACCCAAACTGCTAAAACCGAATCAGATGCAAAAATTACAATTGGGCTGGCCCCAGCTGAGCTTGTTGTTGTGAATCCAAACAAAAAAACTGCGGTTGGAAACGACGTCGGATACCGTCTGATTCCAGCAATTCCAGCTCATCCACTTTTAACGGAAGATGATTACCCACAAATACGTGGCGCATTTACCAATTATAATGTTTGGGTCACACCTTATAATAGAACTGAAAAATGGGCTGGTGGACTTTATGTTGATCATAGCCGTGGAGATGATACTTTAGCTGTTTGGACTCAAAAGTATGATTATTTTATTTTCTACTTTTTAGATTAAAAAATGTTATTGATGTCAATACCTTATACTAATTTGAATTTTGAAATCAAAATGTTTTGCAGGAATAGAGACATTGAGAACAAGGACATTGTTTTGTGGCACGTAGTGGGAATTCATCATGTTCCAGCACAGGAAGATTTTCCAATTATGCCATTGTTGAGTACTTCATTTGAGTTGAGGCCAACAAATTTCTTTGAGAGGAATCCGGTTCTTAATACCCTTTCTCCAAGGGATGTTAATTGGCCTGGTTGCTCCAATTAAAACTAGTACTGTGTGCTTTTGATTTGCTTTGGCATGTGTTGCAAGTGCATGTAGCCATGAATCAATGTTGTTTGTTGCATTGGGGAGAAAAATGTATTGGTTCCAGTTATTTTTATATGAATGAGAGGTTTATTTGTGAGCTTATATATTCTTGCTTAATCTAGTTTCTTTATGTTGTTATTCCTTGTTTATCCGCATTTTTTTTTTTATATTGCAAAACCAATATTGATGTGGACATCAATTTATAAGCACTCAAATGAAATAAATGACTACGAGAAACAACTATAAAAGTGACTAATTACAAAGAGAGACTGAAACAACTTTTGTGTAAAAAAAGTTCAAAGGAATTAAGTTACAATTTTGTGGTAATTGAAGAATTTTCATGTATGCCACCAACTGAAAGTGAAAGTCATACTCTTCCAATTCTCTGAACAACTTCTGAAGCCCCAACATGGATGACACCCGTGCATAACAGCTGTGTTGCGCTTACAATTATTGTGATCGTTTCAAGGGTACGCTGGGGAAATAAAACAGACAAGTAATTATTATTTACTTTATGATGATTCAATATGTTTATATCCTAGCTTTTCTAAAATTAGTATTAATATAAGTGCAGTGTATTAGAAACTCCATTTTGTTAGCTATCAAATTTAGAGTAAAGTAATTAGTTATTCTAGATATATACTAGTGATTTTCTTATATTGAAACTTTTTGCATTCTAAAAGAAGCTTAATTACCAGGTTTGAGTTAGTCCAGCCAAGTTCAATCTCTTTGCATGCAAATCTGCAAGAAAATAAGCCAGACTATATGTAAGCAAATACAAAAACTATATGTAAGCAAATAAAATAGGGGATAAAATAAGGCTGACCCCATAGCTAGTAGAGTGAGTGCCCATGTTATCAATGAAGATATGGCAGCAGCATTCAAGTTGGGAGCATTCCATTGAAATATGTTATTTAATCCAGTTAGTGAGGTAGTGAATCCCACAACACCAGCAATTAGAGTGAAAATTATGTAAAAACCAGTAGCCATGTTCCCTATTGGGAAGTATATTGGGAAAATTCGAGCTGGAATGGACAAAACTGATGCTGCAATGCAAGTCAACAAATCGTATGTGTCATTATTAAGAGTTGAAATGAACGTATAATTTTTTTTTCAGCTGATAAAATAAAACACTTCAATGAATTACCTGTTTCTTTAGACCTTTGAATCCCATGATTCATTGCCCATGAAGCAATTACAATCACTATGAAGTACAGTACTAGATTCAGGGTCAAAAGGATTAAGGCTGCTGATTTTGATCCTTCAGAAGCCATTCCCCTTTAATTGAACCTCAAACAAACACCAATGTATTATATAGCAAAAAAACTTGGATTGTGGGTTTTCCTCCTGAGTTTAGTAGGTATATATATATACATATATGCCAAGTATTATATGACCAGAAAATTACTAGGAAAGCTTGTACTTGTACAGCAATATGGTTCTTTTCTTTGCTGTCACCACTGAAAAGAACTTTCTTTAACACAAAGAAATGGCTTGTATTCTTTGATCATTCTTTGGTTTGTCCTTGAAGGGGGGAAGGAATATTTTTCATATATTATTATTTCCCTATGAGCATATAACTTTGCTGCATAAAAGGGAAAAATACTTTAATATCTCCAATTAGTCCCAGGCATAGACCATGTTGCTGCAGCTAATATATTTCCATCTTCGTCTCTAATGACAGCACCATATCCCACCATATATGCCCCTAGGTCAATTTGCCACATTATAAACTAAGTGCCACACTAAAATTTCTCTCTTCCCACTTTAGAATATCAAGACAAAATATTTTTTAATAGACGTAAAAAAAAAACAATATATTTATTAACTTTTTTTCAACAATACTTCATTTTAGTTAGAGTACATACCCAAAACCATCTATATATATAAATCTCTTACTTTATCAAAAATCCAAAATTGTCTTTCGTTTTACTAAACGTTAATAAATAATAAATTAAGCCTTCTGTAAATCTTTTTTAGTTAACAAAGTTAGTGGTGCTGAAATAATACTTCTGTAAAAAAATATCAATTTAGTAATAATCTTATAAAAATAGCAATTTAGTCATACTCTTGTAAAAACAATAGTACTAATACTTTTTTAAATAAAATTAAAATAAAATTGGTAATACCAAGAAAACCGTGAAATGGTGGGTAACACTTAACATCAACATGAAGTGAAGTGAGTATCTTAACAAGAAAGGTCTTCGATTGTTGTCACAATTGATACAAATTAGCGCGTCATATAATTTGTATTAATTAACCCTCTAGTCTCTTCATTCTATTTTAAGTTTGTAGAAAAAATATGTTTTACTTATTTATTACTTTTAAAATTTATTGTTGTATTAATTATTGTTTTATTAATAATATTTTAAACTATTTATTGTATATAGTGCGATCTGAATAACAAAAATACTAGTGAAAAAACTATTTTTATGTGAGAGTGACAGGGCTTCATCTTAGCCTTTAGAATATAATGAAAGGCTGAGATTAAACTGTTTAATTAAAAAGTGGCGTGCATCTATTGCACTCTAAGTAACATGCCAAATCCCTAATTTCCAATAAAATCCCCAATTCCAATTTCAAAGCTCAGGAGATGTTTTTCATCTTCTTCGAAACCTACAAATGGTGAACCATAGCGAAATCAACGTATCATTAGGACCTTTGTACTTCCACTTGTATTTTATTTATCTTTTAGATCAAACATATTTGACTCCATTTCAATTTATCGAATGTTTGTCTGTGTTAAATTAATGTCATGGTTGTTGTAGCAAAAAAAAAAAATGTGATGGTTGTGTTACACGTTCACATATGTCGGCCATTGAAACTAATTACCCAGATGACGTCACTAGCATACCCAACGGGTTTGTTGTATATGGAGGACAATTTCAGCGTCAGATGACTTCGGACTTTTAATCTCAACCATTCCTTTTAATGTAAGTGTTAAGAATAACTCAAAGGACTCTTTTCTCACTATATACCATTGTCTTTGCAAAATTCACTCAACTTATCATCCTAGATACTCTAGCCCATTATCCATTCTCAAAACTTTCATTTAAAATGTAAATATTTGTAAAGAAAAGTAGTAAGAGAAAAAATAATTAAGGGAGAGAGAAATTAAGGGATAGGGAAAGAGATAGAGATTTTTTACATAATTTATTTGAAATAAACAATTATCTAACAGTTTAGCGATGTATCCCGTGTGTTGAAAACAAATATGAAGAGGTAATTATTTTTATTAAAAAAAACACCAGGGAATTCATTCCTATTTATTGAGGACACAAATTTTTTAACTTTTTGTCAAGTCCCTCACCTCTTGCAATATGCTGACTAGTTTTGAAATCAAACACTGTGATGTATAATCTCTTATTTTTTAACAAATTAAACACATTCATATAACTAACCATACTATAAGAAAGAAAAAAACAAATAAATCTATCAAAATTACCGGAATTTTTTGATTTTCTTGATAAATTTAAATAAACATAAAACTTCAACTAAAAAGGAAGGTGAAGAATAAATATTTATGTGATTTTTTTTTACAAATATTTACATAAATTTTAAACGTTCAATAAATTATATAAGTAAAAAAACCATTTCAAATATTATTATTATTACTCAACCGAAAAAATAAAACTAATTTCCAAAATACATAAATAATTATTTAAATAATTTAATTTATATACATTGTCGATGTAAATAATTTTTACACTGTCATTCAATTACAACCGTTAGATCGTTAAAAAATTTAACTTTTACCATAATTATCTATAAAGTTATACTCATGAATGATTATAATTGACTCACCGTTTAAATTTTTTTCCATTAATAATGCATGTCAATTAACTCTTATTT